>VWYI01020876.1:55127-222319 GCA_013399455.1 Anthoscopus minutus | reverse complement strand
AAGGAAAGGAAAGGAAAGGAAAGGAAAGGAAAGGAAAGGAAAGGAAAGGAAAGGAAAGGAAAGGAAAGGAAAGGAAAGGAAAGGAAAGGAAAGGAAGGGGAAGGGAAGGGGAGGGAACGGAAGGGAAGGGAAGGGAAGGGAAGGGAAGCGTAAAATGTGAGTAGAAGGGAAGAGTTTCCCATTGTGCTAAACAGCTGTAGGGTGTGGGAATTCTTACACTGTGGTTAAGTTAGAATGAGAAAAATAATAACACTGAGAAGACAAGATGAAATGGAAACCAGAGTGGGGAAAGGAGGCTCAGGGAGAATTTGTGGATCTGCACAGCTCCTGACAGGAGGGAACAGCCGAGGGGGTCAGGGTCTGCTCCCAGGGAACAGGGACAGGAGGAGAGGGAACGGCCCCAGGCTGGGCCAGGGCAGGTTTGGATTGGATATCAGGGAAAATTTCTTCACCAAAATGTTCACCAAGCTCTGGGACAGGCTGCCTGTGGAAATTGTGGGGTCCCCATCCCTGGAGGGATGTAAAAGCCATGTGGTTGTGGCACTTAGGGATATGGTTTAATGATGTGGGATCAGTTGGATTTGATGATCTCAGAGCGCTTTTCAAACCTAAATTATTCTATTTTTTCCATAATAAAACCTTAGATCCTGTACCCCTACCGTGTTGTGTGAATTTTGAATGACATGAGCACAGTTTAGAAAGGTTTAGAAATGTGCTTGGTGTTCTTCCTACACTGCAATTTATAGAATTAGTACACAAATTCTTCTTACCCAGCTCTTAAATTATGCATTTGTAACTAATTTCTAATAGATGTTTATCTCAGGAGTAGCTGCATTTTATATTATCATTAAAATCTCATTGAAAAATATCTCAGGAGACTTTGGGACAGAACAGGAGATATAAATGGAATATCCTATTAATATTCCATTAAGTTAATAATATCTGTCTAAGTGAATCACAGTTGTATTTCCTGCCAGCTTTTAAATACAGATTATTTTTATTTTGGTGTTTAAATTCCCATTGTGTACAGCTGTGCTTGTTTCTATGAGCTAATTTTTTTTACTGTTTATCTTTTGTTCTTTTAAATGTGTTCTAGATAAATTATTGAGCTGGAGGCAGAGGTATAAGAAACAGTAGAGTTTAAGGCAGAATAATGAATTTGACATTGTGTCCAGAGCATAAGCACACATCTCAGTGAACACCAGACTCTATCTGATTACACATTCATGCACTGCTGGGTGGTTGTTTATTTGCTTTGACAGTGGGTCCACAGGAGTGTTCAATGAGCCTTAATTGCCTTAATTTATATAGAATGGAGGGCTTTTCTGGGATTACATTTCTCATCAGCTTCCAGCCAGATCTCTTCACACTGGTCACTTCACATTTGTGCAGAATGTGTGCTGCTTCATCAGAGACTCCACTGGGTTTGAAGAGGAGAATAATTTTAAAGGCTAATAAGAAGGGATCAATTTGTTTCCTCCTGTAAATAGAATAGAAATAAACATATTTGTGGTGGAAACTTGGAGAAGGTTGAACTATTAATGTTACCTCAATTTCTTGTGATTTTAAAATTATTGTCAGTACTGTTGTTGTTATTAAATGCAGATGCCCCTACTCTAGGTTTTTAATGGGAACTATTCCTTTTTTTATAGATGTACAAGAAAAAAATCAAATCATCCAGAGACTGGTCGGACCTATGGGCTGCATGTCTTTGATTTAGATACCCATTTAAGTCTGTAGATATTTTTTAATGTTAAAATTGGAAGAACAGTAACCATGAGAGATTCATTTTGGATCAGCAGTATCAGGCTTCTTGCTATGATCTCATTGTTCCCCAGGAATTTTCCTGATATCAATCTGATTGTACCAAAGTAACATCAAAATTAAAGCTGGCTGGATTAAGAAAATCAAAGCTGAGAAAAGGAACTGAAATTACAATGGAAGTTCATTGCATGAGGGGACACTGAATGTAGTGCTGTGTCTATTGTATAAAGCAACACAGTAAAAGAAATGTAAAGTGAAAAGTCAGAAGTTCTTCTGGAAAGGGAAAAATAGGCACCAATTTCTCCAGAAAGAAAGAGAAAATGGTAAGCAGATAGACAAATTGGGAGTGATGCCAGAACAGAAGTGTTTAAGGAAATAGTGGTTGCTCTTCTTCCTCAAGCAGCTCATGAGCTCTGTGCTGTGGGTGTTTCCCTAGACCAGCAATGTCTGTATCAGCCACGGATGCCACCAGGTTTTTTTCTTTTCGCTTCAGTCAATGATCTCCAGCTGGGAACCTTGATGTTAAAAACACAGAATATTGTGTGGTTATGAGTCACTGAAGTCAGTAAAAGCAGGCTGAGCTTCCAAAGGAAACCCAGCACCAACCTGCAGATGGTGAGAGCTGCGCAGGCAGCAGGATCTCGGCTCCTGAGCAGCACTTCCCAGAGAAAGCATGTTGTTCTGGTGTGTCTGCTAAGTTTCCAGGGAAACTAATGGCTAAACTGAGTGTGTACAGGCTGTTCTCTGAGGTGGAGACATTATTTTCATAGGTTCACAGCTCCAGCAAAAATTTCCCAGAGGACAAGCGAGCCAGAACAGAATTGATGCTTATGCTGGGATTTCAGTGGCTCATGTTGGTGCAATTACCAGCTTTGCCAGCTCACCTGCCTCCCTGCAGAATAATCTAAAGAGTTTGGTCTGACATTCTACTATCTGAGATCTTTATGAGATCTTTACATACATATCTATATATTTTATAAAAAGAGAGAAAAAGTTATGCCTGACTTTGAAGGGCACTTTAGCATTATTGAGGACAGAGGAAGGGTTTAAGGACAGCATTACTGCCACCTATTCTTCAATTTTGTTGACAAGTAACATAAGCTCCAAAGGCAAATGTGTCTGCAGAAAACAAACAGACATCACTCTTTTCTTCTTGAAATTTTAAGTCTTATTTGCATAACCAATATTTAAAAGAGACCATGAAGATCTCGTGCAGAATAATTTCCTGATGTTGAAGCACACATAGGTAATTTCTCAGTCAATAGGTGCTTTCCAGTCAGTATATTTGTCCTAAAGTCTCTTTATCACAGCAGGAGAATTGAAAACTTTATTTGATAGAAATTCTGCCACTACACATTGGATAAAATAATTTAGAGGGCACTGCAGCAAAGTTCATCCTTTAATCATCCTTTCCAAGGGAGATACAACAACCATTATGCTACATTGGCATAATAAAACTCTTTGCATGTTAGGATTCAGTTATTCTTCACAAAATTAAAGTAGTTCATTAAGGGAAATCCAAAGATATTTATCTCCTGACACACAGGAAGAGCTCGTTTTCTGTGATTAGAAGAAACCTGAAGCAAGTAGGAGTTAGGGCATTTAAGTCCCTGGGCAGTCAAAAATCATTAAATAAATCCACATCCTGCATTTTGTTCCCATCACTCCCAGCACTAGTGGCAGGCATAACAAACTCCAGTTTGTGATTTGGAGGGGAATTAGGCATCTGACAGATGCAAAAATCAGTTTTATCAAGAGCAAGATGGGTTTGGAAATACTCCTAAGGAAATCTGAGACTCCTGGGGAACCTCTGCATCTCGCAACACATTGCCTGCAGATCTTCAGTTCAGGAGACACAGTGGAGAAATGTCCTGGGAGATGTGGTTGGGAGTTTATGTCTTGAATGCAGACACTTTCATTTCCTTTATGGATCCAACCCTGAATAACTTCCTTCTATGATTAAGCTGTGCTGCTCACAGGAATCTTGTTGCAAAGCTGCAAATTTGACATCACATGCAGGTAGTAACCTAGAGATGGGTCTGTGTCTCCTTGTCAAAGGTGTTGAACACATTAGTAAGAGAAAAAGAGACAGAGAGAGAGAAAATGTTCACTTATAATGAAAAATCTAATTTAGCTTCCTGCCAGAAAGGCCATAACATAACACAAAATTAATGCCAGCAAAAAAGTAACTTATGATTGATTTAGAATTAACACTATTCTTCAGAATTTAAGAAAAAAAAAATAAAAAAAGTCCAAAACCAAATCAAGCATAACCCAGTGCACAGAAAACTGTGTGAGACAAAATTTTCCCCTATCTGTACATCTCCCACACTCCAGTCCTGCATTCGGGATTTTTGGATATTTTTGAGAAATGTGAATATTTCTGAGACCTGTGTTTTTTCTTACACTCTTTTTTTTTGGTGGGAGTTTTTTGTAGGGGAAGGAGGGCAGACATTTTTGTTTGGTTGGTTGATGGAGGTTTTGTTCCTGTTTTTGTTTTGTTTTCAGGAAGGGTTGTTTGCTTGTTTTTGTGGCTACAATTTACTCTAATGATATTAAAGTATCACTGACCTTGAGTCTATAGGCCAAAATGTAGATCAGATCAGCAACCCTGTGTTCAGAATATCAGTATAATTAAGGTTAAAACAGACTCATAGAAGCCAAACTAGAATGAGAACTTAGCTTGCCAAGGGCTGTACCATACTTGAAAACATGCTTAATAAAAAAAACCCCACTGCATTAATGTGCTGAGAATATAAAATCATCATCAACAGCAATAATCACTGCTGAAAAGGATTGCTCTGGAACTGTGAATTTAAGTCAAAGTGACTGAAGTCTGGCTCAAATGCGTGATGGAAAGAGAGAGAAGAGATGGGTATAATTTAATCACACTCTAAAGTCAATATCTGTCTGCAGGAACATTTGCTGTTTACTGCAATTTCCACAGGCCTCTTACAGACTTTTCATTTTTAAATGGAGGTTTGCATAGGTTTTCTTCTGAATAAAGATTGTGAAGTAAATGCTGCAAAGCATGATAGAAGCTCACAGGATAGCTAAATATAAGGATATACATATGCAGAACAAGTATGAGAATTTATGTTGCTATTTTAAAAATTATGCAGGGCTAAGATTGGTGAATAGACACAGGAAAACTTTACCACAAGAGAAAGCAATAAAATAGGAAAATAAGGTTTTGGACTTATTGCTTTTTAAATTTATGGGCTATGAAATATATTCCAGAGTTCAAGCCATATCTTCAGGTGATTTAAACTGGTAACATTCCAAGGAAAGGAAAAAATCTGTGCTGAATTCCAGTGTCTCAGGATCCTCCTCACACAGAGATGCCAGGTTTCCATCTCCTCGTTGCTGCCACAGGTCACACACAGGGGGAAAAGCTGACTTTCCTGAAAAAATCAGATTAAACAAGGAAGCTGATCTGAGCTGACATGATTTGATTTGGGTTAGAAGATTAATCCAGATTTCAGCTGCCAAGGGCTTTTAGATAAATAGCACTTAGCCCACTTACACTGAATAGATTTTTTTTTTTTAGGGAAGGAGTATTAATTAGAACAGCATGGAAGTGTAAGAAATCTGCAAAGACTTAGGATTCCTGTGACAAGGGCTATGAAATACTGCTGCCTTCAGAGATTAGAGTGTCCACATTCAGAATGGAATGTGTGTTCCTGTGATCTGCTTAGCTGCTGTACTCATGGCTCATCTGCTGAGGAAAAAAAAATGTCTAAAGCACTAAGGAGAAAACAAAATAGCCTGGCCTGCTTCAAAAGGGCTGTGAGGGCAAAAAGTTTGAAATTCTTTCAAATACCATTCCTGGCCTGAGGCTGAGAAAAACCTTAATCCAAGAGAGGACAAGCATTGTGAAAACTGAACATTCCAGGGCACTGCATGGGTGATGTCTGTTCTGTGTTGTCAGCAGTCAGATGGGCTCCTTCCACGTGGTGTGCTCTCTCTGAAATATATTTTGGTTTGGACATGTCATTACTCAGGTGTCTTGCTAGAGCTGGTTGTTCCATAAGTAGCAGAATGTTTGTGTAGGTTGACTCTATATTAAAGCTGTGGCATAACCAGAATTCTGGTTTGCTAAAAATCAGTAAACAGCCCATTCATAAAGTGTTGGATGGCTAATTAATGTTCTCTGGGGTTTCCAAATGAGTTTATATTAAAACACTGTTCCTATGGCTGGAAATTTCTGCAAAACTGAGGGCACTGACACTCAGCTTCGTGTTTCCCAAATGTCAAGAGTTTAGTCTAAAGTACAAGAAATTCCTATGGGAAATCACTGGAGACAGGTGGCTCAAGGACAGGATAAGCGTGGTAGGTGAGCAGGTGTGGGGGTGTGGAAAATGTCCACTAGAACTGGCTGCCTTCTTTAGAAATATTTTTCAATCTTACCAAATACCTGGACTTGAACATAGAGAATGGATCACCCACACTAAAACGATGCCATTTAACCAAGCTGAGGTAATGCTATGTATAAAGAAACTTGACATCTATTAAAATGTAAAATATTTCTTCCAAAATAAGAAATTCTGGAATCCATATTTAGACAGGCAGGAGAAGAATCCTTTCTACCACAAATTACTCTGTGAGTTGAAGAGTTAAGTCTCACTCTTTACTGTCCAGGCATTACAAATTTACACAAGCAGGTGTGGTCCAGCTCTTAGGACATCTGGTTCATTCTGAGAATTTGATCAGGTCCTATCCCACTTGTTTTTGTTGTCTCCTTTTATTCCTATAATTGTCATGAACAAAAAAATTGCTTTGTAAATTCAAGTTTTGTAGCTGCACATGCTGCTTTCCCTCCTATATTTGCTTACTATTTAATTACTCCTACTGGGTCCTATAGGAAAAAGGGAAGACTTCAATCCCATTTGAATTATTCAGTGGCACAATTCTAGCAACCAGTTACTAAAACACTGGCTTATTTCCTCTCAGTTTTTGTTGACAGCATTAAAGTTGTGATCATTCTATCAATTCATTCTACGAAGGACTTCTACTAACTCACTAGCTACTGAAAAGGCAGAAATATATAGGCTGCACGCTAATTTTTATTAATTCAAAGAAACTAATATCGGTAGATGTTAGATTTTGTGCAAGCACAAAAATTCCCACTTGGTAAATAATAACTCTGATGACTTAAAGGCAATGCTTGGTATACAGGGGAGGTTTCTTCATTGAATCACAGAATTGTTTAGATGGGAAAAAACCTTTAAGATCTGAAGTCCAACCTTTAACCCAGCACTGCCAAGGCCATCACTAAACCATGTCCCCAGATGCCACTTTTGTGTGTCTTTTGAATCTCTTCAGGGGTGGTGACTCCCTGGGCAGCCTGTTCCAATGCTTGACCTAGTGCAGAAATATTTCCTAATCCCCACCCTAAACCTCCCTCACTGATGTCTGGTACCTCTTGAACTCATTTCATAGATGGCTCAGATAAATCCTGGGTGTGTCTGCAGCTATTTGGGGCCAAAAGTAGAGCATGGAAAGTACAGGAAACAATGGAAGTAATAAGAGATAAGATACTGGTGAATAAAATTTGGAACGCTGCAGGGATAGGAGTTTTCAAATAAAAAACATTCAGTTCCTCATGCAATTAGTGAATCCCTTCCCAGCCAGAGCAAATCACCATGGAATAAACTTGCAAAGCTGAAATATATTTTGCCTGTATTATGATGGAATATGGTAGATTCTTCAAAGCTGCTGTGGAAGAATTAATCTTTTTCCTACCTTTCAAGTTAGGTATTAATTTTTTAGCTATATCTTTATCTAAATACACACACACACACAAATAAATAAATAAACAAATTAATAAACATATGCATATATACATATATAAAAATATGGACAATATCTATTGATAACAAAATCTTGTGTAAGGAATACATAATAGCATTTCCTGTCCATAATACTATTTTCAGTAGGTTATCCCATTCACACTCATTCCCCTTACAGAATAAAATTTCTCCATAACATCTCATAGTTTTCTGCTCAACTAAATTGGGGTTAGGTATTCAAATTTTTAATTGGAATTTCCATGTGAAATAAATATTTACAAAATCTTTTCTCCTTTTTTTTTCTGGAGAAGACTAAGTTTATTACAGAAAGCATATTATCTGCATTTCTTCCCCTCAGGAACACAGATGTGGAGCTAATAGTTAACTTTTAAAGCACAAATATCTTTAAGGCCAACAAAATTAAGTTTTTGGAAATTGCTTTTGGAATGGCTGCTGAGTTATGACAGTCTCTTTCTGAAAGCTCTGGCAGACAGCCTCACACATTTTCCTTTTAAGATGGTTTATGATTAGAGCTCTGGGTGTAAATCAAGGAAAAAAGGTGGCAATTTTCATTGGCTTGAGACTGAAAATAATCAAGGTTCTCTGTGGTCTGCCAAGGTAAATACATAGGTAAGAAAAGTATTACACTGCATATTTTCACTATTAAGAGTGATTTGACATTTTCAAGCAATAGAAGATAAATGAAAACAGAAATATGTGGAGTTTGTCAACATAAGAATAAGGCAGGAAGTAATAAAAGTTTTGCAGATTTCCTGTCTGATGTGTTTATAACAGTATTCAGCTGCTACCTGGTGTGCTTTTCATCAGTAAACTTCAAAGTACTTTTCAAAACATATAATCTTTAGGGATATCTGGGGGAAAATCCAGCTAGAACAAATTTTCATTAGGTTTTGCATAATAAGGAAAAACAAAACAGTTTGATTTCCACCAGCTTTCCAAGGCATCAGGTAAGTTTTTTCACAGAAAGTACAAACTACACCTCAGTTTTTCATGGTGCAACACTTTGTGTTGGCACAGGCACCACAGCTGCCTGAAACACTGTCTGAGAAGGAATTTGCAATTTGTTTACTCCTTCTTTAAAACTGCTGTTGATCCAGCAAGACTGTATGGAAATAACTTGGTTTTTAATCAACCAAGACACTACAAGTGCATTTAGGGGATTTCAAGGTTTAAGTGTTCTCTGACTGCACATCTCAATCATTAATGTACAGAAAGGTAGGAGGACCTGTCACAAAACTGCTTAGAGCAGATAAAGAATGGTCACAGTCAGGTCTCATGGTTAAGAGTGAGATAAAACTCTTTCTTGAAGAGGAAAAATCACCTCAGCGTTTATTTTCCCAGGGAAGCCGTGGTTTCCCCATCCCTGGAAGCGTCCAAGGCCAGGTTGGACGGGGCTTGGAGCAACCTGGGATAAAGGAAGGTGTTCCTGCCCATGGCAGGGGTTGGAATGGGATGATCTTTAATGTCCCTTCCAACCCAAACCATTCCATGACTCTGTGATGTTCATGTAGCTCCCAATGCATGGACAGCTCTCCTGGCAGGTTTATGCTGCAAGTTGTGAAAATTGTTTCTTTGTTCAAAGTCTGAATATTTTATTGTTCATGTCAAAGAACTGAAAGGTGAAAAAACCAAACTGAAGCCATTCCCTGAGGTCCTTGCCAAAGCTTTTTCACTGACCCATGTGATAGCTGGAGAGGATTATTGCCAAGTAAAAAGGAGCAAAAAAATACCTCTTGAAGGGAAAGGTTTTCAATGCAGAAAGGAGATTTTTTTGTGTGTGTGACACGGATGCAGAATGAGTGTTTGATGACCCCAGAGGTGCCCTCTTCTCCTAAGATATATGACAGTGTCCCTTAAACTCGTCCTAGTGGAGTAAAGGAGTATATTGCTGCTGAGCCCTTGCGCTGCAGAGAGGAGATGCATTCATGATGGTGGCTTCAGTGCCGGCTATGAGCTGCAAATAGAAACTCAACTGAAATCTCCATATTCATTTCACAAAGGTCAGTGAACAGACATCATTGGAATGCATCTTTTAAGTCTGAGCAATCTGATTTTATGTTGTATCATTTTAGGTTTATGTCAATTTACTTCTCTGAAATCAGATCGGCACTGAAATCGGTAGAGTTAGAAATGGCGTAAAGCTGGGAGGAACTAGTGGTGAGTCATGACTTTTGTTTTCAAATAGAGGAGCCAAGTGTTTATAGTGATTTCACTGTGAAGCCAGAATAAAAGGGGAGATTTGGAGTGGGTTTTGGTGTTTTGTCTGAACCTGTAGCTCAGCTGGTGCGAATCCACGCAAACCAAACCCAAAATGCAACACGTGCACGCATCCCAGCTAACAAAACCTGCTGACTTTTACATGGCTTTAGCTGCCAATATGTAATTTGACATATTTTCCCTTATAAAGTGTTCACAAAAAATCTGCAAGTGGTCAGAAAGTATATGCAGGGAGGAATGGCTGCACAGAAAGAATGGAATCAGCAAAGATCTTCTGGTCTACACAGCAGGTAAAAAGAGAATGCATGCAAACAAAACACCCTGAAAACAAAAGTAGGACTCTCTTCACCTATTTCAGATTCCAAAAACTGATCAGGCAACTTCCCAGCTTCAAGCCTGAACTCTTTCTGTGGATTGTTGTCTTTCTGAATTAGTGGTAAAATCTCCAGCCTGTACCCACTGAATCCATACATTCAGTGATGTGCAGCCAAGCCTGGCAGCTCTGCAGAGCAGCCCACAGCTATTGTCCCTTCTCAGTCACACAGGTGGTGATTTAGGGATGAACAGCAGTGAGCACTGAGTCAGTATCCCCACAGTGAGTATTGCAGTGCTACCACATTCCCTGGGGAGTGGTGGAATTCCAAGCCCTTTTTTATTCTGAAATACTGTTGGGTCCTGGCCTCAGACGCTGCAGTAAAGGGATGTGTGTGCTGGCATGATGTGCCATGCACTCAGCCAGTCTGGGAACACTCAGTGTGTTCTAAACTGTGCACTGCTTCACACCATAGCAGTAAATCTGAATCAGTACAGGCAGAAGGCCTCAATGTTTATGAAAAAAAAAAAAAAAAGCCAACTATTTTTTCACATTTCTGGATGGAAACTCTCTTGCATTCTTTCTCCTCTCATACACCCAAAGCACAGTGTGAATTTTAATACAAAAAACCTTACATTAAATTAATCTTTCCCTTCTTGTTTATCTAAAATTTCTGACTTAGGTTTGATTTTGTGTTTGCCATCCTAAGACTGAGAAATATTTTATAAGTGTGTTTTTACCCTAGAACTCTTCTATATAAATTCTACTGTTATTGTTGTATAAAGGCAAAAATCCAGGAGCAAATCTTTCCTGAAACCAAAGACTGGGGCAGAGATGTTTAGACAATTGGGAGCTGCCAAATCACAGCCCCACTCTTTTTCCCTTGGAAAATATGCAGTGTGAATTATGGAGTCCAGCAATCCTGCCAAGGGAGCAATTTGAAAGCTGTGAAGGTGGCAGGCATGGCTGGACACCATCTGGAACAAAAAACTCGCTCATGTGAGCAAGGATTGGGGAAGAACTGGAACAGGAATGTCCTGGGAGGTGCAAGAAATGGGCAGATGTGGTCCTTAGGGGCAGGGTTTAGGGGATGGACCTGGCTGTGTTAGGTTGATGGCTGGACTCAAAGATCTTAGAGATATTTTTTCTTAAAAGATTCTATGATTTTATGAGAAATTTTTACTGTTTCATGTAATCTCATGAGAGAAAATAAAATTAAAGCAGGAGTGTTTTGGGAAACATAAATATATTGAGCTGGCAAATACAGAACTGCTTATCCAGTAGCTATTTTTTAAAGTACTTTCATAGTAGCAGCTTAAATTAACTACTAAAACCATTAAGAACCCCCACCAAAACTATGCCAGGTGCTAATTCTCTAATACAAACATACCCAGACTGCTGATCCCATAATTTATTATAGATAATGAATTTAAATATATTGCAAAATAGAAGTTTAGATCTACATTCTCTATGCAGCTAACCAAGAGAGAGAGGTTAAAAGGGAATGCTGCAATGCAGAGTGCCTAAGATTTGCTAATGAGAATTAGTAGAGTGACCAAGATTCAAAAAGATCCCTTGGAAAGAGGAATTTGCTGTTACACAGGCAAAAAAAAATGAAGATACAGCGCTAAAGGGAAATTATTGGTAAATGAACACCACATCCAGCAGCTGTATCTTTTGAACTTTGAACAGGAATCAAAAAAATAAAATAAAATAGTAGCATTATCTCTACACTGGACAAAAGAGAAATGGCTTATGAAAAAATAAGAAGGTGCCAGAAGCCTCATAGTTGTGTGTTCTTTTTTGTAGGGACGCTCAGAGCAGAACCTCTCTGTTTTAATATTTTCCTCCTCAGCAGGAAACGAGGCAGAGAGAGAGACTTTTCATGGAGAGGTACTGCTAAAGAAGATGCTGTGAAGGAAAGCAAAGTACTTGAGAATAAATTACATTGTGCTTATTGGCCTTCTTGTTTTGCTTTGTTTAAATTATCAGATGGCTTCCTGTTTTATCCCAAATCAGCCAGAAATAAAGACCTATACAGCTGTAAGGGTCGGAAGAAAGCAGATTTTTGTATTCTTTAAAGTAGATTCAGTTATTCCCATTACCCATACGAGGTTTTTGTATAATCTGTGCATGATGATCTCCCATGTTCGAACTCCACAGATTGCCTGGTCAATTTATCCCAGTGTATCTTAGCCCTGACAGTCTTTTTTCTCCTAATATTTAACCCAAATTAAACAAACTGCTCTTGTCCTACCTTTCAAGGAGTTGGGGAAATGATAACTGATTCTCTCTACTGAATTTTCCTCAGGATGGGTTCTGTAAAATTGTGTTCTGCAAGCAGCACTGGGCTGTGAATAAGTCCTGTAAATATCTAAAAGGTAATATCAGACAGACCAGGGCAATTCCTTTTTTTTTCTTTTTTTAATCCCTGCATATTTGAAGAATATTTCTATTTGCATTTTTAATGTGCAGGTGTTAAAACTGATGGCATAAGATGTGCCCCAGTCAACATGAAAAAACATTGTACGTGATTCTCACCTGTCTGCTCCCTTGGTTTTTATGATGTTATGAAAACTTTCAATTTATTTCTCCTTCAGAGTTTAATATTTTCCATCTCATCTTAAGCCAAATCTCCCCTGCCCTGTTGCTGCTGGTTCCCACACGTGAGGCTGTGAGATCTCAGAGGATCTACAATTTTTATGTGAATACCGATTAAAATACCAACTTGTGTGTTCATCCCTAGTGTTTGGAGTCTTCTCCCCCTTATTTACAAATTAAAATTCTGTTTGCTCACAGTTCCTGAAAAAGTGAGTAGATTTGCAAATGTTGACAGCATTATGCTTTCAGTTTTGTTCCAATTCTTTTCTTCAGTTTGTTTTTGTTTTGTCTTGATTTGTTTTTGTTTTGCTTTATTTACCTTTCTAACTCCTCATCTACAGTGCTGCAGAGAATTTGATATGGCACAATAAACTCCCCCAAGTAACTCAAATCACAGGAGCTCTTTAATGCAAGATGTTGCAGGGTTGAGTTAGAAATAGAAATGTCAGCCTTACTCTGAAACTTCCTGGTGTACACTAAAACCTGTCCTGCCTCTTCCCCTCATTACCAGGTAAATGAAATTGAGTGGGAAAACTGCAGGAATAGGCCAGAGAGACAAAAACAATTATCGAGGCTGGTGGTCACAACCTCACAAAAACACAAGGTGACTCATCTAAAAATGAAGGTACAGCAAGAGGAAATTGTCACAAATGCAGGGTCATGCTGGAGAAACAAGATTTAACACTTGATTTACAGGGTTGAGGTACCATGGTCATGACATCTCATGCTGGTGGATGGATCAATCACTCCTGCACAGCCCAGGAGCAGCTGCAGATTCCTCAGGGCTAGGGTTGGGTATGTCAGGAAAATTAATACACAAACACCAGAGGTTTGTGTCCAAAAAGGAGACAGAGGAGTCCTTTTAATTTATTTGAATAAAGGGAGAGGCCATGGAGTATACTCCTGGGGAATCTCAAATTTTTGTAGGATGCAGCCTCCTATTTATCCCAATTTCCCAGCCACATTTCCCTCTCTCTTTCCCCACTGGCTGAGGTACCTGAGAGGTACAGACTTCCCAGAATTCCTGATACCTGAGATTCCCCTCTAATGTATAATCCTCCCTTTTAATTTTTAATTCTTATGGAATCTGTGTTTTTTCCCCATTGTTCTTTCATTTTTCAATACCCAATTTCATTTATCAGCAAACCTACAGTTTGTTTGTAAAGGCAAATATCTTTTTTCCATTCATCAATCAGTGGAATCCTTCCCGTTGTTTCTTTTATCTCTCAGTGCTGGTTTTACCTACCAGCAGACCCACAGCTCGTTTGTAAAAACAGATCCATCATTCCTCTCAGGTACCAGAGGAAATAAAGGACATTTCACTCCATCTTCAGGAATTATTTCACCAAGAAGTTTCTTTAAACAACACAACACCAGTTAGTGACAAACCTGAATGAAATTCCCTTTCAATATTTTGAAAGACTGCTGGAATATTTTCTCTTCCTTTTCCAACAGGGAAAACCTACACAAGCTTCTGTACAAGACTGTGCAAGTGGTTCCAGTGCAACTGGACCAACTTTCCTGTCCCAAAGCACCTGATCTACTGCCAGCAAATCTTTATGACTGCATTATAAACTAATTGTTCTCCTGGCTGTGAGCACGATGAGAAGAACACACTTTAGATGCTAATACATTTAGTGTAGTATTGAAAGTTCTCTCTCCTTTACCTGCAGTCACAGTAAATCTCTTTAAACTACGTCCAGACAGCAGAACTGTGTTTACTACGCTCCTGCTTTGCCAGGGACTCCTTTTCCAAGGGAGGTGTTAGAATAGGAGAGAGCACTTGTCAGCAAAGACTGCATAAATGAATCAGAAGTATTAATTCATACATCCTTAGTTAAAATGGATGGTGCTGCAGTCAAGCATCTGTGCTGACAGATATCTCCTGCTCTATATAGCAACTGAATTAACAGATCCTCTCACAGTGTAACAGGAAGATCTACCTAAAAGCAGAGCTGGGATGAGGGTTAAAAGAGAGTACAAGCTTCTGGTTTCAGTCCCAGTCATGTTATTAACTGCAAAATCAAGCTGAGCTTTCATCTAGGTATTGGTATCTGAGCTCCTCTCTGCTTACATTGCCGGGAGGGTATGAAACACAGCAGTCTCCTGGTGAGGAGATCACAGAGAAGAGTGATGACAATTCCAGGAAAGAAATGTCCCTCCTGTGCTGAAAGCTGCACCAGGCCATGACCCCTGACTCCAGCAGTACCAGGAATATCAGCTGTGCAAATGAGTATTGATCACACAAACAGCAACCTGGATGTTTAGGTTCTGTCACGATCCAGCCTCTGTGCAGCGAGGAGCGGTGAGCACCAGAGAAGGCAAAGAGCTTTACCAAGCAGGTGGTGTTAGTGTCTGATAAAACACTTGGGATGATGAGAAGATCAATATATAACACTCAAAGGGTTTAATGCACAGCTGGGTCTTTATGTGAACACTAAAGGTCAGCGTTCAGCCCAGACACAGGCACAGGTTGTACAAACACCACCCAGGAAAAATCCAGGAGCAGGAAAACAGAGGAACTGAGGGTCAGTCCTGCCCAGGGCTCAACACACCCAGCACCCACTGGAGTCCTCCCAGGACAGAAGGATGGATGGCAGCAAAGGCAGCAGCAATTCAGAGCAGCCCAGCCCTGCTTGGTTCCCCTTCCTCTGCTCCTCTGGCATCCAAAGACTAAAAGGCAACGCTGTTGATTTTCAGAGGCCGGCCAACCACCAGAATTAGTGAGATTCTTACTAAAGAACCCATTATCTGCAGGTACAAGGAATCTTATGGACTTAGAAGGAAAGTGAGTTTTGCCTTGTTCCAGAGGGGGAACATGGACTGACTTTAACACAGCGTTGAATGGACAGCCTTTCCCAGAAGTCGTTTTCCTTCCTTCAACCAAGAACAGCATCTGTTTTTTTCTGTGAAACGCTGAGCACATTCCTGTTAATGTGGTTCATTGGTTAATCATAAGGCTTCCATCAAGTGAGGAGATATTTCCTTGAAAATTGCACACCAGAGAAGTGGAGTGAGAATTTTCCTGGGGAATAAATAGTACATTGCATGGGTTGTGGAAGGAAAGGTAAACAAATAAGGAGAATATGAAGGTCTGAATGAGTTGGAGAAGCTTAAATTGCAGACCAGTATTTCTTCACATATAAACTAACTATTGTGAAGTAGGCAAAAATACAAAATGTTTCACTCTTGTGTTAATATAAGAGCAAATGCACAAAAATTTAAGCAAAATATGAAAATATGTAAAATAACACTTCACACATGAGTACATGATTCAGTCTACTTGTTCTTGCAGCTCTTTGAAGAGGTGCAGATCCAAAGAGCCTCCCTAAATGCCTTGGACTGTATAGGCAAGCAATCTGATTTTTAAATTAATTTTATAATTATGTTGGACAAGATTTATAATTTATAATGGACAAGAACAGGTATTCCAGACACTTGTGTAAGATCTTTCTCTCTCTAGCTGGAACTGGAACTTAAGAATAGATTTTATTATTTTGTTCAACAATGTCCTCTTTTGACTTTGAACAAGGCTGAGAAACCATAAGAAAGACAAAACAAAAGAATTAGCCAGACTTTCCAAAATCTAGGTCTAAAGAAAAGAACAGAAATAAAGACTTCAAGGTGAATAAAAAATCTTATCTACCTTATTGATGCTGTGGCTTTTTTAGTAGAAAAAATCAGAAAGTATTTCAATAGGTTTGATCTAAATTGAAAGAGTCTCAAAATTTTTAAAACCTAAAACCAAACCAAAGAAAACCAAACTCAAGGCAAAACAAACCTAAAAGTTTCCATAGAAAATTAAGATAAATGCAGGCATTTGTTATTTTCAGGAAAAGGAGCAGTGCAGGTTGCCTGGTGCATGGTGGCTCTATAACTGGCTTAGGTTATAGATCTATAGACCTCTATAAGTTCCTTTGGAGTGAAAGGTTTCCCTGCATAATGGGAATCACCCAGAAACCAAACAGCCTTGCCTTTGAATCATTTCTCTGCCTCATACTTCAGAAACCAATGACAACTTGAAATCCTGGGATACCTGGAATGACCTTTGAAAATTCATTCCTTACAAGTCAAACAGATGGGCACAGAACACTTTGCTATTTTGGAAAACATTAGTTTAAATCATTGCTTCAATAAAACATTGCCTTTATTGCAAATCCTTGTTTGCCTATGAATACACACAGCACAACGTTCCCCATCAGCTCTGGCTGTACCAGAAGCTGCTCTGTTTTCTCCCATGTTTTCAAATTCCAAAAAAGATGAAGAAAAGCGAAAAATTACCTAAAGCATGATGAAAGCTATTTAATGGTTTGCTAGGAGAACAGATATCTGTAGAGCAAATACCAGCTGAGCAGGTTTAAAAATCAGGTTGCTGTGCTGCTTGGCACAAGTCTCACACTATCACATACAAAAAGTCTGCCATGAAATTGGCATTTCTGGAGTATTTCTATAGCACCTGCAGGCATATTCATGCATGACACTTTCTTAAGGTGAACCCTTAGCAAATATGTCCTTTGCCCAATTTAGAAGTAAAGATCTGCAGAAAAGCTCTGTGCAGAATTGAAATTTCCAGCATGCTGCTTCACCCCCAGGCCTGCGCCTTGCTTCTCTCCCTTCTCACTCTCTGGCATCTGACGTGCAAAAGGTGAAGGGAAGCCCTATTAATCAACCACAAAGTACATTAAAGCACCTAAATAACTTGTTTATACAAATGATCTGCTCCACTGTAAGTGATGAGGTCAAGAGTCCCATTTGTTGTGCTGTGCCATTTTATTGATGTGGCAGGAGGCATCAGCAGCTGCAGTTTTGTCACGCTCTGCTTTCCATCCCTCCCAAGGATCATCACTCCTGGGCTGTCAGAGGCATTGAATATCCCAGCTCATGCTGCATGTTTGATAGAGCCCTGCCTCGGCCATTAATCATGCAGGGAGTTAAATTTCCTCTGTCAATATGGAAATTCTGCAAGGGCAAGAATGTGTCATCAATTTTTATTGAGGGAATGACAGCAAGAAACTGGGTCAGTGTGAGGTTGCCTTAAAGGAATTTCTTCAAAATTAAAATTATACTGACTAGCTAAATTTCATAATGTGATTTAACTTTAAACTATTTTCCATGTCCTGTTACATACCAGGTCTCAAGGACTGACCTTTCTTTTTTTTTTAAAGTGCATCCCTTTCTAAAAGTATAATATCACTTCAGGAAGCAAAAGGAGGATTTTCAACATTATCCTATTACAAGGTCATTGGCTATGGCAATAAAAAGAGATTTTCCAGGGTCTTGCAGGTTTTGGAAAACATTTTACAAAAATGAATTTACTGACAGGGACATTTAGAGATCCCCCCAACTATCAATAGTCATTCAGGCTGCCAAACAGGTGCAGACACTAAAATAAAGCAATATGAAATATGTCAGGCATTGCAACTTAACATTCCTATATTCATTAAGTGCAAAAAGTAAAAAAAAAAAGAAAACTGAAATCAGCTTCAGTAACATCAAAATTCAGTTTATAGAATTATGGATGATTGGTATTAACATAAAAAGATTTCTGAGGGAAGAGACCCCTTTGATCTTTCAGACAAAAGTATAATGAGACCCTTTGGCTGGAAGCTGGAGGTAGATACATTCTGAACAGAAATAAAGGAAACATTTTAAGGATGAATGAAATTAACCATTGGAACATTATACTTGGGTGGACAGTGATTTTTCATCCCCTGACATTTTCAAATCAGTAATTTTCTAAAAGAAATGCATTCCCACGTTTATAAATTGTTATGGGTTTGATAGAGAAATCGCCCTGGTAAGGAGGGAAATCGATAGGCAGATGTGGAATATCTGTTAGATATCTGACCATAAATGCAATATCCTGTTACTAATCCAATTATTTTTCTTTTCTTTGTGCATTTTCTTCATTCCAGTCACGAGAAAAACCGGCCATGTTTTTGATTTTGGGTTTTTTTTCCATCACTCCTTGCCTTCAGCAAGAGAAGAGCTGTTAACTCTGTTGAAGATATTTTATCATCAATGAAGGAGCTGTGGTAAGGGATACAGGTTTTTGTGGGGGTTCTGTTCCATGACACCAAAAACAGCAACTGACATTTAGTGCTGGGGATAATGACACACAAACCTCAGAGGATGTAATTTTTGTTTCCAAGACAGAGTGACTATTTTGTAGGAAGGGCTTGGGAGGTAGAGATATGGTAAACAACATCTGCAGTAGTTAAAATTAAGGAATGTGTATATCATTCTAGCAGAATCACTTCAAAATGTTGGAATTTTTCCTCAAAGAATGATTTACTGGTGAAATTCTTTTCCACTGAAGATCCTCTCCCTCTCTTCCTGTTGAGCATTTGAATAATCTCAGCATGCAACATTTTCATTTGCAGCCTGTGAAGTTACACGTGGAAGAAAATTCATCTGTAACAAATAAAATATTTATTTTAATGTTTATTTTTTCTTACATTCCCTCTAATTTTGCACTGAGATACTGGCCAACACTAAAGAAACCCTACAAAAATAAAGGGACAAATTAAGCCTACCTGTAGTCGATTGCCCCATGTACGAGGCTGTTGATATTTACATGAAAAACATTGAGGGTGGCAAAACTAAGGTTGAGTGCCACAAAATATATTATCCTAGATTTACCTATGAATCTGATCAGAAATTCGTGTCACAGAGAAAAAGAGGGTTTTGATATTCCCTAAACATGACAGGAAACAAATGAGAACCAAACGTGGAACTGCTTATTCTGGGCGAGGAGTTTCTATTTCGCTTTTTTTCTTCCTTGCCCCTGTAAGCTGTTCTTGAACCAGAAGCAGCACTTGAGGGGGTCACAGGCTTGAACTGCTTTCTCTTTATATATTTCAGTTAATGTTTCTTTGAGTGGGAAAAAACTGAACCTGCTGATCCCAGGGTTGAGCAGGCTTAGATTGATGCCTCTATTCTTTGTGCCAGCGAGTGACCTTAATTCACACTTTCCATCTATTTTAATATATGGTATTATTTACTGCACTGACTCTGTGTAGTGCTTTTTAAATATTTATGAAAGCAGCCTTTACATACATAGCACTGATGTTTATCCTTTGGCTGGTGCCAGGGAATGAGCAGTTGAACAATGAGTTTGGATTATGCAGAATTTATTGCTTTTCTTTTTTCTTTCTTGCCACAGACAGAAGCTTTCATCTGTTATAAAGTACAATATTGTTTTCTTCACATGATAGTACTACTGCCTTACCAGATCTCTTTTTTTCCTCACCCACCCTGTCACTCCTAGCTTTGGATATCCCTTTATGCATCTACACCTCTCTTTTTTAATTTTTTCTTCTTTTTTTTATTTTTTTGTTACTAGAACACAAATATTTTACTATTTCCTTGGTGTCCCATGTTCCACTAATATTTTAAGAGTGTCACACTCTATTTAAGTGTCAGGATGAAGACATCTAATGTAATCTCTTTCTCCTCTAAGTGCTTTCGACTTCTTTTTTGTCTGTATAATTCTGTCTTGCAAGGAGCCTTTTGCAAACTAATGTTCTTAAGAACACTGGAGATGAAAACAGCTCATCTAGGGCATTACAGAGAAATGAAACTGGCAGTGGGTGAATGGCTGGGGAAGTGAGATATTAGAAATAAAGCAGAAGTAATCTAACCACAGTGAAGCAGTCAAAAGCTTATAGCTGAAATGAGGGATAATGAATTAGAAATGAGTAATACGTGTTCCTTCTGAGTGAGGTAAATTCTGGCTGCAGCTTCCAGACTGACAGTTCTGTAGGATTTGTCTGTGAAAAGGATGCTGAGACTGGAAAAGTGCAAGTTTTTCCTCATCACTGGGCATTCCATCTGCTCAAGGGAGGTTTTCTGCCTGCATTCAGTCTGTCTCTTGGGGATTTGGATCTATCAGGCATTGATCAGTAATGATCAATTAATTTAATAGAAAATCACCTTCAAGTTGTAATTGGTGGTGGTTATTTGCATCCTGCTTCACAGGCTGGTGTCTCTGAGGTGATGCTAGACTTCTGTTGAGGTGCAAAGGAATAGAAAGTGAATATATATAACATTAACAACAGAAATAATAACAACAGTAATATATTACTTTATTTAGGAGGAACTTTGGGGAACAGCATCTCAGGATGATAGGAACAAATATGGGCTATATTTGAAAATCACAATTTTAACTTTACCTATTAAGCTTGTTTGCCAGACCTGAATGTTGAACATTTCAACAGAAACTCTTGACGATAAAACCTCAAGTTTAACACTTCACCATAAAAATATGAAAATGCCTGATATACAAAAATAACTGTCTGTGTATGGAAACCAGGAGCATAGTGAAGCATTTGTAATAACCGCATGAGGATACCTACATTTTACAGACAGAAACTGTAATTATTTCATTAAATTGGCAGAACTGTGCGTGCTGCTGTTGTCCACCAGTCCTGTGACCATTTTCCAGATTCTACTGGGCCTTTCAAATCCCTTCCCACTGGGAAGACCAAGAATTTTTTACATGAGGTCTAAAAAGCCCCAGATGCTTTTTCTTGACCTGCTGGATTACAGCTCTGCATAGTTGATTATTCTATTGGCAAAAGCATAAAAGAGACAAGCTGGAGAAACATATTTAAAATTAAAACCTTGAATTAGAAAAAGAACAATAATTTTTCCATGAAAAATGGCCTAACCCTGCAATTTGCAAAAAGCCATTAAGGGAAGTATAAGCTCTTTTTCGTTTTTATATGTTTTGTTTTATTCTTTCTTTTTGTTTTGGTGGGAAAGAAATCAATTTGACAATGAAAATTCATTTTACATTTACATAAAATCATTCACAGACTTGAGTTTTGACTCTAGAATTAAATATACCTTGCCGTTAAGAATTACCAGAATATTATTTCTGTATGTAAATAGGTACTGGATGAGTTATTAACTAGTTTATGAGTAAAAATAATCAATAGCAATAAATTGATACTAAAAGGCCTGCACAGCAGAAATTTTTGATGCTTCCTATTCTTGTAAAACTTCCAGCACCATGCTGATAACTTTTGATAATTTGGGATAATAGCTATTCATTCTACAAGTAGAGTAATTTGTTACAGCTAAAAGAACATCTAGAAAAAATATAATTTCCAGGATCACAAATAAATCTCAATGTTTCCCCTTTTGACTTCATCTTTTCATCTTTTGGTTTTTTTACCTTCAGGAATCCACAAACTTAATCGTAAAACCTTCTCCTGCTCTGCAATATTTGATATTTCTTCAATTATTTTTTTGACTTGTTTGTTTTGTTTGTTTATTGACTTCCTATAATTAAATCCGTGTAGTGAAACAATTACTAAAATTCCTCACAATGTCACAGTCTGTACTCCAGCTGTACCTGTCCTTACAAACTCGTGTAACACAAGTTCAAAACTATATTCATCCATAGTCCTGCGAATGTGTAAAGCACATAAATCAGAGTGCAATTAATTTTGAACAGTTTACTTAAGAATTAAGAATGTGTTTGCCAAAAATGTACTGAGAATATTAAGGAAGTAACTACTCAGTTTCTTGTATCCAAAGCCTTTTCCATACATAACTAAGCACAATATTTATAGATTCTGATCTCTGCTGGTAATTTGGGGTGAATCTGCAATAAAAAACATATACATATATATATATATTTATACATAACCAGGGTTAATTAGAAATTTAGGTGTCATTAGAACATGGTATCATATTTAAAGCAGTATCTGCTTCAGACAACGTTACTCTCAAATGTTCTGGCAAGAGAAAAGAATGGCTAAAGCCTGAAAATTGAGCTCTTTTTTTTCACTGTATGACTGATAAGAAATGACAAAAAATACCATCAACTGCACAGGAAAGCTTAGGAAACAAGGAATTTTTTATGCAAAATCTAAGCCTCATCAGAGATCATCACCACCTTGGCTGCCATAGTGAACAGTATTACTGCAGAAGCTACTATATAAAAAACCAAATAAGTTTCCCTGAAGACAAGACCCGAGCCTTGCAATTTTCCTGTCACATGCAAGATTATCATCTACTCATAAATATCCTATGGGGAAGCCAAAGGATCTCAGTCTGGTCACGTTTTATGGATATGCACCATATGGATGAAGGGGAAATGTCTCTATTGACAAAAGAAATCACTGAACAAACAAAATGTTATCTCTGGGGTCCAAAGATAGACAAATTTACATAAGAAATGAGTCAAAGAGTTTAAGGTTAATTTAGCATTTCAAAAGTTTAACCAAGAACATGACTGGTTCCATGAGCTAAAGTCTCCAAGATTAGAAGGCTTTTTAAGTGATATTACCAGGTTTAAGCAGAAGATTTTAGGGAATTAATAGAGGCATCACTGAATAATTCCTATGAGCAGTACATTCTAACTTTAGATTCTGAAACTGCAACAAAAAAGGCTCAATGACAGTGGCTGCTTTGACAAACCAGAGCACTGCTCTTATGGATAATGACCCCAAAGTTAATTGCAAGCATAAAATATTTTATAGGTCTTGCCAAATATTTGCCTAAGAGGTGTCTTTGCTTTGGATAGACTGCTTAACATCTCCTCACAATGCTGTCTTTTACAATTCATAAATAAGTAACCATAAACTATAGAAATATGGGTAAATGAACCAAAAATTAATCTGATTCTATATCTGAATACACTCAGAATCAGAGTGTTGTATCTTTTCGTGTTTGCTTATCACCAAGTGTGATTAATAATATCAGTGAGTCTGAGAAGATTTGAAGGTCTAGTGATGAAAAAAATTCAAAAACATTTGAGTCTCGTTGGACCTGCTCATAACTGTCTGATCCATAAACTGGGTTGGAAATTTGATAAACAAGCTCTCCCAGGAGATCTTCTGATTTCAGTTTACTAATATATTTTTCAATGCCCTATTTAATATAATTTCCATGCTTAATATCTTTAATTTGTTTTCTTTTTGAACTTTACCCTTTGGGACAGTATTTTTTTTATATATGTACTCTAACAGATCAGAGTTTTTGGACGTGGGAGTTTTATCCTTCCCTCTGGTATTGTTACAGATGCATGAAACAAAGATAAATAAATGTCATCTAAGTCCCATCTGCTCTGGATTCTTGGGCCTATCTTAGCTCCTGAAAGAAAGAGAAATTAAGATTGCTAGAAGTGATATGAACAAAGAAAACAAAGAAAGGGTCAATAGCCTTGGCCACAGAACAAATATGAGCCTTCAGCAACACTTTCTAGCACTCACAAAGCAGCACTTTGGCTTTGGAATGGAGTTCCAAGCTGCTCTTGTATTTTGAGGGATCCACATGCCTGTTTCAGCCTGACTTGAACTTTGGTTGTGCTGCCCATCTTCTCTGCAGTTCATCCTGGCATCATTCATCTTTCTCAACAAAAGAGAAATTCCTTGTTCAAACTTCCTGATTCCTCTGCTTCTTGGTATTGTTGAAGAGCCTACAAAAACTTTTTTTGTAGTTTTAAAAGTCTCAAGTTATTAGATGGCCCAGTCAGATTCTGATATATCACAGACCACTTAATGTCACTAATGATCTTCTGTCAGACAACAATCACTTTTTATTCATGCTTCTGAATGACTTTGAGGATTTCAGGAGACTGAGGAGTTGTCACAGTTTTTGTAGTTCACTGTAATTACTTTCCATGTTAAGGATTTGTGCTTTGTTTTGAATTTGTATTAATCCATTTCTAAATTTCAACAATTATGCATGATTAAATGTTCTTCAACTCTTGGCATTTTCTTCAGAGAGAGTATTTATGTGCTCTAATGAAGTCAGTTCCCAATCTCCTTGTGAAATCCAAATATTTATCACTCTCTGGTATTTCTTATGTCTTCAAAACCTTTTTTTTTTGTGCCTTATGTCTGCTCATTTTTTTCATCTTTTTTTGATATCATTCTAAAATCACTGAGTATTCTCACTGAGTACATGGTATTCCAGTACTGGGCTCACAGATATACTTTAATTTTTAATTAATTAATCCCTGTTTTGTACATCAGGAATCACAGTCACTTTGCACAGAAAGCTTAATTTTCTTGACTGCAGAACTCTTAGATCCTTAAATTTCCAGCACTCATTCTGCATGACTGACATTCATTGCTCCATGATCTCTAATTCAGCTGTGCTGACACATGATTTGTTTGAGAGATCCAAGATTATCAAGAAAAACAAAGCTGTTCATGTGACTAGTGCATCTCTTTTTTATTTAATAGAACACAAGTCCTTGGGTCATTTCCAGGTTCCACCAGGAGTAAATTCAGATTTGTCCCTGGGTGACTGATGGGCATATTCCTCATCTCTCAGGAATACTTGCTGTGAACATCTCCACCTCAGTATTTCCTTTCACCTCAATCTTTTTGACTGTGAATTTAACCTAGAAGATCTCCAGGAGTTCCTCCTTGGTCTGACAGGGGAGCAGCACAAGGGGTGAAACATTTCTTGGGGTCTCTAGATGATACCACAATGATGGATAGCTTCATATTTGCATTTTTAGAAAGACTAAAAAGAATTTTGTCCTTTCCACTTGGCACTGCTCTGACAAACCAAACCCATCAAGAACTTTCCTGGATGAAGTTTGGTGTGACATCAATAAATACACAGAAGCACATTTGCTTCACCATTGCAACCCTTAAAAGCTGGGGAGAGAAAAGTGCATCAGCAGTTGAAAACAGGTGGAATCATGACTCAGTTGTGTTTTTTCTGATTTCTATTTAGTTCCATTAAAAGTCCATCAAATGCTATATCATTGCAGTCATGGGGTAAAACTCAGGTAAAGATTTTTTTTTTCTTTCTTCCATATTTTTATCATTTACACCTCAGTCATCAGAACACACAAATGACCTTTCAGATATGCAAGTCACAGAAAGCATCTGGCAGCTTTATACCCAACCACCCTTCCCAGCAGGTATCACTCACAAAACAACATAAGCACACCTTGGGGCACTGCTGTTTGCACCAGCAGCTGCATTAATCTCTCTGCAAGGAATGCAGATTTTCATGGATTTTAGTTGGTTATAAAACTTACTTTCACACTGTCACTGCCTGACTGTCATGAAGTTTTTAAAACATATTTTAAAATAGAAAATAAAATTGACAGATTTCAAAGAACAGGAGCACCAGCTGTATGCAAGTATTGAAATCAGGCAAGTTCTTGAATTCAGCGCACAGCCTGAGTTATAGGATATTTTATTACTGATTTTCTAGGCAAAGTGATAAAATCATAGAACAACAAGATGGTTTGGGTTGGAAGGGATCTTAAATCCCATCCTATTCCAACCCTGTGCCGTGGGCAGGGACATCCTCCACTCTCCCAGGTTGCTCCAAGCCCCATCCAGCCTGGCCTTGTGCACTTCCAGGGACAGAGCAGCTGCTCTGGGACATTTATTCATGTTTGGTATCAGCTGTTCTACAGTCACAGAGTAATTTTACATTTGCAACAGCAGAGTTGCTCTCTTGACATTGATTTGTCCAGCAAAATTGAGGTCCATCAGACTGAACCTGAATTTGCTCATGTAACTACAACACTGATTAGATCTGCCCTGGCTGAGACCATCACAGAGCCCTAAGAGCTATTTGGTGGAGGTGTCTGCTCACCAGTTCTTTATAATGTTGTTTTTTGGGGTTTTTTTTCAGTTCTTTATGGCTGCCATGGAGTCTGTGAATTCTGTTTGTTTGCCAGACCCACCTGGTGTCATTTGGGACACTCTAGGACACTCTGTGTGGCTTGCACAGGATTTGTGTTTTTCTCCACACTCTCAATTCGAGGAGATGCCACAGCTCTGCTGCTGTGTTTGGAGTGCCTCCAGATCCCTGGTTTGCAGCAACTGCCTCCAGACTCTCACTGACAGACACTTTTAGATGTAGCAGAATCTGCAAGCTGAGGCCCAGCCCCAAATTTGAATGTTTCGCCTAAATCAAGAGAAATACTAAACTGTACAATGATAAAAATAGCAGGAACTTTCAGCCTAAATCTGGTTATAGTCTGATTTTTGAGTCAAGAAGTGTTTCAGTGTTCATTTTTCCCCACTGAATATGTGGAACAGGGGATATTCCAAATGCAGACTACTGTTCATTGCTTAATTAAAAAGCTCTGCTTCCCAGTGGCTGTGTGTTTGCACATTTCTTCTGGTTGGAGTAATTAAAAAATAGGCACCAGCAGATAGAAACACAATATATTTGGTTTCCTTAAATGACCCATCTTCCAGGGACATTTCTGAATAATCACATAGTCACAGCCTCTTATTGTGGCTAGCAAAAAAGGTTAAAAGAACTTATACTTAAAAATACCAGAGTTGTGATTAGGATTTTTTTTTTGCACAAGCCTTTTTTCCAGGAAGCTGCACACCTGGAATTTTCCCCAGAAAGTCTTGGTATAAATGAGCTTCAACATCACATGTGAATAAAGAGATAAGAGACAAGGTTATTTTGGAGCATTGAAAATAGTGTATTGCTCTTCCCTATATAAAATCACAGTTCAGCAAATCACGCTATTGGGGTATGGAAGAAAAGTCTTTCTTTCCTTTCTCCCTATTCTCTTCTCACCTGCCTCTCTATAAAAATCCTCCAAAACTTCCCTGAAGTTAATGAAATGTCACCAGAGTAAAAGGAATCAATTTCAGGCCATTTATGTTGTCTCACATTTGATCTTCTTCTTGATGTTTTACTTGTCTTTGTCTTCCTTTCTTATTTCCCAGGAGAACAAAATAAGCAGGATCAGAGCCCAGTTCATCACTGGATTTTTTTACACCAGAATAAAGCCATTTATTTCAGCACTTCATGCAGGTATGAAATTTGATTTATAATGTTTGGGTGTGCACATCCACAAAGTGGTAAGTTACAAAGGAAGCACATTAGAGAAAAGGTAATAAGATGAGATTCGTGATGTTATTTTTTGACTTAAACTTTATTAAGGATTTGTTTCTTATTAAATGCCTGAGAGGCAGTGTGTCAAATTTAAGATTTCAGAATTGAAATACAGAAAGATCTCTAACTGTCATAGCAACAGCAGATAAAGTATCAATAATTTCTATTTTGTATGAAATCTGAAATTGAATTTCTTTCATTCTACGACTAAGTTGATAACAGCAAAATGAAACATTCCAATGATGTACGTTCCATATTTCTGAGAATAAATACGATTTCTTTGTTGAATAGCCCAGGAACTGGCACATTTCATGTACAGAGACATTAAAATATTAAAGGAAGCAGTGATTTGCAATCAGAGTAGATTAGAACTTCAAATTAAAATTACATTATTAGTATGGTCCACTGCCCCTGCCCATTCCTCACATTATTACCTACAAAGTTCCATTCTGTTTTGGTTTTGCTTATGCAGTTTTTGTTCATGTTCAAGTAGTTCAAAATATAAGTTCAGCAATGTATTCCAAACACAACCCAGCTTTGCTATTCCTCAGATACAAAACTCCTTTGAAATGTTTTTGAACAATCTTTCTTTCTAAAGTAGATACAAACAAAATCCCTTCTCCTGATGTTGGCTGTGCCAGTAGTTACACTCAGCAGTGCTGGAATTGTATCTGGAGGAAAACTCTAATTGGTTTGGGAAAGATGGAAAAACTTAACTACAGCTGTAAGACAAAGCTTTGGTTAACTTCTGGAGACCAGATCTGCTTAATATTTTTAAAAAATCTTACAAAGGAAAACACAAGTCTGGAAAAAAAATGAAGGACATATTCTAAATAGGTTTTACCTTTAGAATCCAGTGTGGAGCACAGAGTCACAAAAATTAAATTTCAAGCATATTTGGTTTGGCCAGGCTTTTGGTAAAGTGCTTTACTCTGTATTTCTAAGGGAAAAGACAAATCACAAGGTTTACAATTCCCATCACCAAAGCATACTTGAATAATACAGAACAATCATCTGCAAAAAACCCCAAACCAAACCTCAAAGGATTTGGAGAAGTTATCTGATGACATCTGCTATACTGCCACTTCCAAAAGGTGAATCACTTAGCTTTCTGCCAATGCAAACTCTAGAAAACTTTCACATTTAAAACAAGTAAATTTAACCTCCTTTCCCCGTTTTTTCTTTCTTTTCCTTTTTTTTAAAAAATTTTTGTTTCACCTGCAGGGCAAGTTACTGTTTCCTTATTTAATCTATTCTGGCCCCAAAGGGACTTGGCATTTAAACATATGCATAACTTTAAACCCAATCTTAAAGACAATGACTCCTCACATGCTTGAGTACCTTACTATTCTGAGAGCTGTAGGCTTAGTCCAATTTCAAATTGTCTTTTCATTCATTTTAATGAGTATCAGATTGGATGCTGGGTGAATTTATTTCACCATTGTCATCTCCCAGTATTTCTCCCTGGGGACTGAGTGCAAATACTTGAGATTCAACATGTGCTGCTTATCACTTTCAATTAGAAAATATGCCATGTTTCCTATCTTCCTGCTCCTTGAATGGGTGAACACAGAAGGACTTCCCAGAGGATGCCTTTCAGATTTAACTCTCACCTTCTAGAGATGCTCATATAAGGATTTGATTTTCATCTGCTGTGAACATTTGTGCCAGTAAAACTTTATTGTCTGGATGTGTGCAGAAAGTGAGCTGAAAGGACATGTGAGAATTTGAAACCCTTCGCTGCGAAATCTCTTTTACATCTTCTACTATGGCTGATGAACAGATGAGGGTTGGCTGCAAGAACCAGGCAGAGAATTTAATTTGGCCGGTCACATTTTTCAATGGATTAGTTGGAATTTCTCTAAATCCTAGAGTGCTGAGTATTGTACAAAGGCCAATACAGAAGAAAATCTTTCAAGATCCTAGGATTCAGTTCAGAGTGACAACAGAAATGGCAGCCAGTACCACACACACAAAGGAATTGAGGGAACAAGATGACAGCTGACAGAAAATGTTTGAATATGCATTAAAGCTGGGAAAGTAGTAAGGCCATTTTCTGTTTAAACTCTCACATTGCACAGATGAGAATTGTTTAAGAGCTGCCACATTCAGCATCAGTGGTTCAATTTCAGTGGTGAGAAAAGTTCCTGTGAAGTGTTATAAGCATGCATGAGTTGTATGCTAAATGGTTACATTTGATGATAAAACTTGTGAGTAAATACATAAAAATGTTTTCAAAAGAAAAATTTCTCTCTAAGCTGGGATTAAATGAGATAGAGCTTATATTTATCCCTAGGCACAAACGAAACATACCACAAAATTCTATAGAAATACAAAGTTACAAGCCTAAATAATCAGTTCATTTAACTGACAGCCTTATAAATCATGTAGTGAGGAAGTTTGTGTAAAATGAAGGAAATTCCCTTCACACTTGAATAATTAGAAGCTGGAGCACAAGGGCATAGATGGGGAGAAAAGATGAAGATCTGCTTCCATGGAAATAATATCCTAAAAGCTGGGTTATCAATCCAACAGGACAGATTCCCTAACACAAGAGCTACCTTTTAAATTAGCTCCTGTAAATTAACCAGCTCAACTAAACATTGGCAGGATCTTATCACCATAATGCACAATAAAGTCTACACTATTAAAATTCTACTGAAGAAAACTTAGCGTGAGATAAGGCAGACATGAATGATCTTTTAACATTAATCCTGATGACAACCATTTCCTCTTTGCTATTGAAATTCCCTCCTTCCTACATTTTCATTTCCAAATACAATGCAAACAGCATGCTGTAATCAATCACTTATACATCCACCATAATTTTTATTTAAAGCCCTGTATCTTAGATATATAAGCCAATGAAGATAATTTATCTTCCCTCTTGCTTTCCAGTCTCACTAAAGGACGGAAAGGTAGAGTAAGGTGAGGTGGTACCGAGAGGTAACAGGTAAGACAGGGAGTTTTGGGGTTAGTTGGAAGTTTCAACACTGACTTTTGCATTCAGAATGCCTTCAGGGATGAACCACAGATGCTGAGAACAGGTTTGTCTCACACCAGAGATGTGTTTGTCTGGCACAACATCACCCAAATGTGATTATGCTGCAGACTGTGTCTAAGTCAGGATGAGCCACCTTGGTCATCTCTGCAAAGTGATTCTGGGTTCAGGTTTGTCTCATCTGGCGTCAGGTTGTCAAGAAACACAAAATCACTGAATGGGTTGGGTTTGAAGGGATCCTGAGGACCACAGCTGTTCCAGCTTCCTGCCCATGGGCAGGGACACCTTCCAATTGAGCTGCTCATGGTCCTGAACTGCCTTCACCCCCAAGTGTAAGGAATTGGGATTTTAGTCATCACAGGTTTTGGATCTTTTACTGAAAATGAGGACTTTATTCTGAAATCTGCTTCACAGATCAGTGTAATGGAACCACTGAAAATTTTGCTTAGAAAATGATTTGGTAAAAATAAGTTTCTTTAAGTTTTTGTTCCTTTTCTTTCTGGAACAAAAACAATCTAAAACAGCTATTGCATGGAATAATTTTCTAAACAAAGGCAGCATTTCATTCAGTCTCCATTTGAAGAGGCAACTGGGGATTTCAGAAGGTGAGCAAAGTAATAAATGAGAAGGAAAGGAAATAAAGCCAACATTTTTATCACAATTCACAGTGACAATAGAAAAAGATATATATGTAAAATTATTTTAAAATTAAGCCCATAGAACAGTAGCTCTGAAAGAAACATGAACTAAAAATTACAATGAAAAAAAGGAATAAAACGCAATCCCTGTGCATGGAAGTAAGAACAAGGGCTCAATCAGCTTCTCCAAATGCAAATCAAGACATTTAACATTTTGAAGAAGAGCAATATAATGCAGCAGGACGAATTTGTAGACAAGAACACATTCTGGGGACCTGATGGATTCCACCTGAAAAGCAATTCACTTATGCTAACCTCAAAAGAAATATTTAGAGTGAGTCATGGCTCCATCTGGCTTCTCTGCATACAGAACAGGTACTGGTAGCCATGAACTTTTCATCTTAAAATATCAAGAGAACAAATCCCTGTCAGAGGCATTCTTAGAGTACCCACAAGGGGAAAAATGTGTTGCTAAGAGTACTTTTACTGGTTGCAATCATGCCCCAGGAATATAGGTTTTACATTCTTAAGTGGCATCAGAATAAAACCAGAATCAAAAATTTCCTGTAGCTAAGAAGAGGAATTTTGATAGGATTGTCATATGTATTGTAGCCAAACATAAGAATAAGGAACAAAGGGTCAGATTAAAGCAAATCCCCAGGTCCCTTCAAATATTTACCTTTTTGAGGTAAATTGTTGATAAACCAACACTCAGTTAGGAAAGTTTCACTTGTCAGAGTTCATAGTGAGTTCCTTTGTGACAAAAGATGAGATAATCACCCGTTGTAGCAGACAAAATGCCACTTGTGCCCAAGGAGGATGAGATGCATTTGATATGTTTGAATGAACAACTGCTATAATCACCCTGAGCCCTCCAAAATGAGCAGGGCTGTAAATCTTTTCTCTGCTTCTCACTGACCCATGCTCAAGGAAGACTTGTGGGCAAAAAAGTGTGAAAAAGAGCAGATAAATTAAGACAGTTTTCGACAGCACATGGGATGGTGAAAAAAAAACCACCCACCTGCCCAGATTCAAACCTCCAGTGAACAACTGGGATCCATGTCCTCAATGACTGTCTGTACTGAACATGTGCCTGACATGACAAAACTGTGAGTGTCCCACCTGAACATTCCCTGTCTGCAGGGATCTCTCTGATATCTGCTTCCTGTGGCAGCAGTGGCAGCCCACTGGCACTTGGCTCCTGAATTACCTCACACCAAGCTGCCACCTTCAGGCACCCCTTCATCAGCCATAAATATTGCAAGGCTTCTAATATTAATATTATCGTGTTTTTCCTCCAGGAGAGGCACGTGCTTATCTATTCCATGTAATCAGGTCATTGTGAATGCAAGATATCTAGTTTACAATCAGATTTTTTTTCTTTCTTACTGTTCATTAAAAGTCTGTGCAGATGAGGTAAATTTCCTCCTTATTTCTTGTGAACATATGCATGTGTGTTCTTCTAATTTTTATGAAGTTAAGTCACATCTTTCAGATAAAGTTGGTAAAAAAGCTCATATTACAAGTCTTTGCAATCCTTTTAAGAAGAGAATGATTCACAAGAAAATGGCAATCTCTATGGAATGTCATTTAAGAAAAGTGTTCCAAACAGACATAATTGTTTTTTGCCAAAATGTAAATTGCCTACATAAAGATGTTAAGGTAGAGAAATAGATATTATATATATGTGTAAACATCCTCCACTCTCCCAGGTTGCTCCAAGTGTATTTATTTCTTATATATATGTGTAATATATATGTATTTGTCAACACATATTCACACAAATAAAGAGCAAAAGAAGAAACTATATTGCATAATAATGTGATAATATCACAGCTATGAAAATTGCACTTCAAAACTTCTAGATAAGACTTATCTATTCTAGGACAAATATCCATGATAGAGATAACTTCATTTTGACTGATGCATTTTTTAAATTTATTTTTTCATGGGAAACCACTCATCTCAGTGCAGAAGGGATTTGTTTCACCACTAATTGTCATGAAAAAGAAAAAAAAGTTTCTCTACTATTGAGTGATATTAATGTCCAGCATAGCAAACTTTGACCCCTTCCACTTTCATTCATACTTTTATTTTCTCCTTGCTATCTTTCATTATTAATTTCTATTTCAATCAACAGTGAAAAGTGTCTCATAAGGTATATATTATTTTATAAAGTACACACATTTTTGCAGTAAATTTACTTCAGTGTGTGGCTTTATGAAATAAAAGGAAAGCAAGTCTTCAAAAACAAACTAAAGAAAATGAGGATTATTTAAATAGAAACAAACCAGATAACTTTCTAAATGAAAAAAAAAAATTAAAAAAATCAAACCAAAAATTTGAAGGTAAGCTAAAATTTGACAAGACAGAGTCGCAGAAACTATTCAAAAATATCACAAGATTTTTTTCTGTGTGAGAGATTCCTGCACTGTCGGGGAATGAACCTGTCTTGCTGCTACCAGTGCTGAGCCTCACAGGATGAGCTGCAGTGTGCAAAGATGCTGAGGTGTTTGATGTCAGTGTGAGTTAACCAAACTAGTTACTGCAAGCAACATGTTCCCCTGCTTTGATTTTTCATTGGCATCCATTAAACATCAGTTAAGCCATGCATCCACAGAAGCATCATAAGAGATGGTGATAATACATTTGATGTTTAAAACTAATCTATCATCCTGAGCAATGCAAACAGAACGGGGAGAAGACAAGAAGAAGGTAAAAATTGCATATAGACCAAAGAATTATTCCAACAGTTCACAAATTAATGCACAAGATTTGAGGTAGAGATCCAAAGGTATTTGATTTACTGGCCCCATAATACTGGAGAACAGTGAGGCTTAAAGTACAGACAGTCTGATATCTTCATTTAAACAGCATTAAATACACACATCCAAGTGCTATATTTAAGTTTTAGAGAAATATTTAATTTTCCAGTGTCTCTTATGGCTACTAAAATTCATATCTGCAAAATCTCTGAGAACATTCAATCAATTAAAGATAGATTTGCAATCTCCATCAATAACATCTCCATTGCTTTTATTTTCAGTTTTAGAGATTAAAGTCTCCCCTGTGGAAACAAAAAAATCCTCCTCATCAGCCTCTTGATAAATAGGTATATTATCCATCCATTGTAGGCTTCTCAGTTCTCCCATCAAATAGATTCTGTTGAAACACATTTTCATGTTGTTCTGAAATCAGCATGGAATGTGGAATTTAAAAACTCCACATGCTGTGATTCTCCCTGTTCTTTGATCACCTCTCCATGGGTATTTTTCTAGGGTCACACAAAAGGTCTGACTTGGTGAGGGAGGGAAAAAAAGAAACCATAAAAGGGATGCTATTCTGGCTGAGGGCACAGGAAGCTCCTGAGAGAACCAGCTTCATTTCCCCCTTTATTACAACTTGGCCTTGTTCCTGTAGGCAAATCCTTTAAATTTCTAAAAGTGTTTTGTTATCCACAACTGGGGACAGACACTCAAAAGTGCTTAAAAAATGGGAGGCAACAAACACACAAAAATCCCTTAGCTTAGAGGTCTTTTGAAACTTTGATTCTTCAAGCTCTGTTTTGCAGTCTTCTCTTTTGAAATCCATTGAGGATAACTGGGTTTATTGCAAAACCAATTATTTTCCCTATTTGTAAAATAAAGATAAGGAAATACACTCCAGCTCAGGGCAAGGATGATATAATTAATGCTGGGAAAACTGTTCAAGATTTGTGGACTGAAAGCACCTACAGGTACTCTTAATTCAGGTACACACCCAAACCCAGCTAATCCCTAATTTAATTCTAAATGTCCCAGGGTGCTTGTTTGTCCCAGGAACCTCTCTGAGTCTCTTTGAAGACCTTTAACATGGTCCCACATAACATCCTTGCTGCTGGGTTGGAAAGATACAGATTTTTTTGGATGGACTGCTCAGTGGGTAAGGAATTGGCTGGATGGTGACATCCAAAAGGTCCATGCTGAAACCAAAAAGTAAGTGGTGTCTGTCAGGGTCAGTGCTGAGACCACATCTGTCCAACATCTTCATTAGTGACAGGGGCAGAGGGAGCATTTAATGACAGCTTGTGGGTGGCACCAAGCTGAGCAGGGCAGTTGGTTCTGTAGAGGGAATTGTTGGTTCTGTAAAGGGAATTGTTGGTTCTGTAAAGGGAATTGTTGGTTCTGTAGAGGGAATTGTTGCCATCCAGGGAGACCTGGACAGGCTGGATAATTGGAGAGGTGTGAACATTGTGAAATTCAGCCTAGGCCAAGTGCAAGGTCCTGCACCGAGGCAGTTCCAGGTGTCCATAGGAATGGGTGATGAATGGATTGGGAACAGCCCTGCAGAGGAGGAGCTGGGGATGTTGGCAGATGGAGAATTGGACGTGGGCTGGCACCGTGCACCTGCAGCTCAGAAATCCACGTGTACCGTGGGCTGTGTGAAAAGAAGCCTGGCCAGCAAGTTGAGGAAGGGGTTTGCTTGAAGAAAAGCCTTGCTTCTTCACCTAGAAAATTAACTCCAGATGTTTTGGTTTTGAAAGTTCATTTTCATTATATTATTAGAAGAAAGGGCTTTTCTAGATGGAGGAGATTCTGCTTGTTCCAAGTGTCAGCTACCTTATATATATGGAGTGTGACCAGTGCTTGAAAAAATAATGCTAGGGCTCTGTTCTATAGTCATATAACCAGCATTATTTTTTAAATAACAGAATTGTAAATAAAAGAAAAATCTATCCTATTAAAAATGGATCCCTATATTTCAGTGTTTATGCCTACTGAATGTTGCGGTGAATTGCTCTAAACAAGGAGTCCCATAATTTATCTGTTACCCTTCTCTCTGCTTTTACAACCTCATTTCTTGTGCATTTAATTTACCTATAATAATTTAAAGATAACCCAGTGAACAAAAATTAAAAACAAAACACCCCAGCTTTAGTAACCTCAATAGGTTTATACCATGAAGGATCAAAATCATTAAGCAAAATAAAATTGCACTATATATTATTAATGTATTGATAATTAATCCACCCAATCAGTCCTAACCAACGATAAGTTTTTCCCCAACTGCCCTTGCAAACAAGAAAGGTTGCTTTGTCAATCAAAAGCAGCAAAGAGTGTTTTTAAACTTTTTTTTTCAAAATTTGTTAATTGAGACAGTACAGCTCTGTCCTGATCACAAAGCAGGGTTGTAGTAGAAATCTCAGTGTACTGTTTCTTCAGAGAAAATTTATTAAAATGAGGTGTATTTTTGGTTGCTGGACCTGGATTCACAGAAACACAGAAATAAACTCCAAACCCATGAGCAGAGTGCAATGCATCCAACTATGGCCATTCAGTCAAGTCATAACAAGATCTGCATGGTCCTTCAGAGAGTTTTACAAAGTACAATTCCAATTTTAAAAGACTTTAGTTTGTTTGTTTCTCTGATTTAAAGAAAAAAACATCTGAAAAGTTTAGATGTGTTGCAGTGATAACACAAAAATATCAGCTTTGTTTTGGGTGTGTTCTGATATTCCATCTACATTTTCCCATTCTGCTTCAATTTTTTGTATAAAAAACTGATGTTATTGTTTTTCAGCAGTTGTATCTAACATATTTTCCTCTGTCCTAGGGAAGACACAGCTCGATATACCATTCATCTGGAAACAACTCCGGTTGGCCTTATGCAGCTCTGTAGGTGAAATATTAAATTCCGTTCATCCAGCTCAAAGAATTGCCCATTAAGACCCATAAAATTAGAAGGAAATGCACTTGGGGAGAAAAAAAAAAAGGAGGGGGTAGGCCCCAGATTTATATATATATATATATATAAATGATTTATAGAACTAGTTTTAAATTAAGTGTCCTCCATTCAGAACTAGATGCTAATCTAGCTGCCAAGGTGGGATGCAGCCTTTTCTGTGCTACTACACTTTAAAAACACTGCGATGATAATTAAAACAGAGTGAAACAGTAAGCTTTATAAATTTAAAGAAAACAGCATCTAAGTTGGTTGTATTTCCTCCTTTTATTGTGATTTTGACACAAATGAAGACAAGATATATTTTATTCATTTTCTATTTTCTCTTCAGGTTTTTCTTTATGGCCCTCAGGGATACAGGAGTGTGCATGTAAAGAAGTCCATAAATTAAAGCAAACTGTGTTTATGGCAATACTACTACATCTTTACTGTATGTTAACTTAATGTGAGAAAACTACAGTTTTCATGGTAGTTCATTTGCATTTCCAGCCCTGCAGTTTCACAGGTATTTTGAGATATCTGTACTTTGCTTCTGGAAACCACTACAGTGAAGGGAAAATTAAAAAAGGAAAAAAAGGAACAACAGCATGCTCCGAGTTTTCTCACCTCAATCATTTCCCTTCAAGTAATTTTCATAGATTCATAAAATCATAGAGCAGTATGGGTTAAAAATGACCTCAAAGATCATGTTGTTCCAACCCCATGCTATGGGCAGGGACATCTATTTTTTACCATTCAGATACAGTTCTGCCAACAGGTGGAGATGGGGAATTTCAATCTGCCTACAGTCTGTTGCTTATCAATTATCAGGAGAGTTGGATTATGAAGAAAAGCCCTGGCTTTGGGTCCTTGTTCATGAAATTACAATATTTTGAACCTCAGATGTTAAAAGTTACAATTTTACATCCATAACAACCATGTGCTGCTCTCAGTGGGTTATTACAGACAATCTTCAAAGAGTAGAATCATCTGGTAAGAAAAAATTGAAAAAATAGAAAAAAAGTGTACTTTTCCCTCTTCTCCAGAGGAGTTTGTAGACTTTGGATCAAGGATGACAGAAAGATTTTCTTTTGGGTCTTTGGTTTCTTTGTTTTAATGAGTAACCAGGATGAGTCACATCAACAGGCACCAACCTCTGGATCTAAGTTTTCATTCTCCACCTGCCTTTGCTCTCCTTAGTGTCTGAGCAATTCTTTTCCAAAAGAAACAACTTCAGGTGACAAAAGTCTCACCAGAAGCTGTTCAGTGAAAGATGCCAGATATATCCCTTTGCCCCTGTGTTAGTTTAATATTAAAGAAAAAAGAAAATATGGAAATAGTTTTCTCGGGTGAGGCTCTTGAGAGCTTCCTCTGTGTTCAGAAAGGGCCAATAGCTGTACAGTTCTGAGAACTGACAGCTTTGTGAAACATTGAGAAGCTGGGTCCACCTCCATGAATATCCCATTTTAAAACCTGGGAAACTCCAGAAGTCCCTTTAGGCTTCCAGCTAATGAAGGTATTGAAGCTGGGGGGAGAGGCTGGGCCTTGCTCCAGCGCAGCCCGCGCGGCCGGGCCGGGCCGGGCCAGGCCCCAGCGGCTCCCGGGCAGGGATGGGAGCCCAGGGGGGCCCCTCCAGCCAGAGCAGGGTCCAGGCCCTGCCTCTGGTCACCCCTGGCCGTGCCGAGCCGGGATTTCCCCGGGCTCTGGGCCGGGACAGGCCCTCTCCTCCTCTCTCCCCCTTTCTGCCCCCGCAGCAGGTATGGAGCAGGGAGAGAGAAGAAGCCAAGCCTGGCTGCATCCATCACCGTGCCTGCTTCAGCCACTGCCCACCAACACCTGCCGGCCTGGGGGAAATGTTAACTCTGCCAGAGCACAGATGAGACCTGCAGAGCACCATTCTTCCCCTGGGTAAGAGGAAAAGCATAGAGTGGCAACAGGAAAACGCCAGGGTCAGTTCAGAAAAAGTTTAAGTATCAGAATGAGGAGAAAGGAAATGAAGAGATGTCCTAGTATTGGGACTGAAAGTTCTTTTGGTAATAAATACCATGAAGATGGACTATAATAACTACAGCATTTCCTTTAATTCATGAGAGAAAACAAGTATGGAGGAATGATAGAGTGTTCAAATGCAGATGTGACCAGAGACAGGAAATGTTGAAGAAGTAGTGACGTTCTGAAGATTTAAGCAAAAAAACAGACGAGAGTGAAGAAAACTGTATCTCAGAGAACAAAGAAAAGACTTCTGTTCTTAGAGATAAAAATGATTGCAGAAATCAGTGAAGAGAGTCTTTCCTTTGAACAGCTCATCCTTAAAAATGACACCCCATAAGTTGGCATGACCCATTAACTCAATTGTGAAAATAAAAAGAATTTCACAACAGCAGAGTTTTTTCTAAACCAAGCAACTGCTGTTTTGTGAAGATGCAAAGCCATGGGAAAACTGTATTCTTGTGGAAATATCTCCATAGTGTTAAGAAAGAAAACTCCTCACCCTATGAGAACTGAAAAAAAATTATTATAAAAATGATAACTGATTTTAAAATCCCAGGTTTTATTTTATGCTGTCAGGTAGGAAAAAAAAAAAGTGGGCAAGGGATGGAAGTGTTCTGAAAATTTCATTCTAATTTTTCTTTTTTTCATTCTTTTAGTTTTGTTAATAAAACTTTCTTTATAGTCTTTACATTTAAGCCTGTTCTCCTTTCTCCTAAAATCATATCTCACAACAAAAAATGAGTAATACACTAATAAATTCAACTAATTCTAAGCCCACCACAACCCCCAAAATGTATGATGCCATCCAAACATCCTGGTGATGATCTAAACATAATGAAATTAGTGGTTAAGCTACCAGTGATGGTAAAGGGAGAAGGAATCATTCTGAGAATGCTGGAAGCCATTCTCACCTGTCCAGTGGAGTATCCAGTAGTGTCATATACAGAATCATGGAATACCCTGAGCTAAAAGGAGCCCACAGGGATCATCCTGTCCAGCTCCTGGCCCTGCAGAGACACCCCAACAACTCCCATCCTTGGGAGTGTGGTCCAAACTCTCCTGGAGCTCTGGCAGCCTTGGTCCCCATTCCCTGGGGAGCCTGGGCAGTGCCCAGCACACTCTGGGTGAAGAACTTTCTCCTGATTTCCAACCTAAACCTTCCCTGACACAACTTCAGGCCATTCCTTCAGGTCCTGTCACTGGAAAGGAAATGAGAAAAAGATACTAACACACTGCTGCTTCTTTCATAGGTGCATTTCTCTTTCCTGAAATGCTCTCAGATTTCCATAGACATGTTTTCATGCCAGAAATATTGCTATTATGCCTCACTCATCCTTTAGAGATGATGGGAAGAAAAGCAAATGTTTCATCCCTGTATTATGCAGAAATTAATTGAGTGTAAGAAAGTTCTATTGAATCCAGCTAAAAATACCATACTTTCAGTTGCCATCTCCAAGTCAATGCTTTTTAGGTTCTTGTGCAAGTGTAGGAGATTAGTACACACCCCATTTAATCTGATCATGATTGCCTGCCATTTTAATTAACCTTTATTGGCATGCCTATATTGCCAAGAAAATATACTTTTGAGAAGCCCCATTAATAACACTATTATTTGTTAGGTTGGGGTTTTATTTTTTTTCAGTTTCACCCATCAAATTCCTTAGACAGATAATGAATCTGTGCAACCTGTGTTTACTGGTAGATTGTTTGTTTTGCTATGTTTTTTAACTACACACAAGAATGTTAATTTTCTGAGAACAGGATACTTAAGGAAATAATTTCATCCTTACCTTAGGGAAAGAAAAACTGAGGCAGAGGTTTTATGGTTTGCCCCTCACTGTACAGCCAGTCTAAATGCTGGGTTCAGTCTAGGTGATAAAACAGATAACCCACATAATTAAAATGCTTATTTAAATTTAAATTTAAAATATTTATGAATATTTAACATTTTATTTCATTTTCTAGAATTTTTATTTAAATATTCATACCCTCCCACTTCTCATTCTTCCTTGCCTTCCACTGACCTATCCCTACCTGGTTGTGGGTCTTAGAGGCTGGGGGCAAGGAGATGGTCCAAATCCTTTTTATTCTCACTCAGGTACATGACAGTGAAGCCACTGAAGCACCAGTGGCAATGGAGAATTTGTTTCCTTCAGTGGCATCTCTGCAGCTGATCACCACTGGCCTGAGGATCTGAGACCAGGGAAAAAGTTATGGTTGAACTGACTCTTGGGTGATCAATTAAACCTCTCCTCTGTCCTATGGCAGGCTTCTGTCCCGAGCGTGCTCGCATTTCCTAACCAACCAAATAAGTGTTTTAACATATTTTCCAAAATCTTCCAGAAATCACATGTATTCCTCTTTCCTGGTATTTATCCTCTTTGGCATTACACTCTGACTCCATATGTTGCTTCCTTCTACTACAAAGTTAATAAAGAAATCTCAGCAGAACATCCCCCACTCTTAGTTGGATCCCTTCCACTTTCCTTGGGCAGACAGAGCACTAAAGATTGTATGTGGCTGATTTGTTGTTCTCAAAGGAGTTTGAATGAACAATCTTTGCTATCACCTTGGTCTGCAAAGGCACAACAACCCAGCAAGAGCAGCATTTGCCACTCTGCACCCACCATGAAATGCACACTTCAAAAAATTATCCAGGTTTCACTTTTGTTTTTTTAATTTTATTTTTTATAGACCTAGTAGAACACGTGTAGAATTGAGATTTTCCATTTGCTTCCATTTGAATAATAAACACTGCCCTTCATTCAAGTGAAAATCACAGCTCTGGCCTTATGGGTTTACTCCTCAAACAGCCTTCTGAGTGAGAAATCACAGCACATCATAAATCCTACCCAGTATTGAAACTCCTGCAGAGATAACAAGGTGAGAATGAGTCCTGTTTGTTCTCAGTTATGCTATCACATTTATGGCTGCTTAGCCCTTGAAAAACAAGTAAAACCTTTTGCATTTCAACCATGATCTGCAAGCAAAAAAAGATGGCATAATTTAAGAGAGAAAAAACACAGTTACCTCTTTAGATTTTTGAGTTTTTTAAGTAATGTTGCTTATGCTCCTCAGGGAGCATTTTCTTCCTGTTAGTAAAGTCAAGTGATAAAGATAAACCACCAGACTCTTAATTAGGGATGGATGGACCGCTGAACCTTGATTCCATTGTCAGAAACTCCGGGGAATTCATTTTCATGTCAATGCAACAACACCTCAAGCTGGTTTCTCTGTGTTCCTGCTATCTGGGAGATTTCAGCTCCACAGCTCAGGAAACTGAAATATAGGAAGGAATTACTTGTCCAAGGTTACAGGGCAGGTTGTGGCAAAAACAGGAATGGAAAGTGTAGGTGGTGAGGCACATTACATTTTCTAAGGAATAGAGCAAAGTATCTTTTCATTCTTCAGCTTTCCCTGATATATCTGTTCCAAAGTAAATCCATTGTAAAACGTCCTTTTAATTCAAGTTCTTTGTTTGCTTTTTCTGAATTTAGAAGAAAAGAAAACTTAGTTAGATTTCATTGTTAGTTATAGAAAATAATTTGGATTTCTTTTATTCAAAAGGTAAAGGCGACTCAAAACAGTTCTAATTACTGCTGTAATTTTGCTTCCTTAGTGCAGAAAACCAGTCTATCATGTTGATGGGAAAGGAATTTATAAACCTACTTGCTTTACTTGGAATAAAAAAATATATCACTTGGAAATGAAACTGAAAGAAAAGTTCTGAATTCTTAAAATTGTGCAAAAATTGTGCAAAATTGTGCAAAAAAACAATTAATAATTAATTGTTTCTAGATTTCAGTAATGGCATTCCCACTTTTCCATGCTAATGAATACTGAAGGAAGAGTATGTCATCAAAGTGTAATCAAAGCTGGCTTGTATCGTGAGTGATTGACGGGGCAGAAGCAGAACCTGGGTTTTTTCAATCATCTCACACTAATACTTCAGTGAGACACTGAAGTGCACTGCATGAACAAAGCTAATACTCCCCCAGAAATTGTATAAATGCAAATATACAACGCACCTCTCATTTCCTCACATTAATACGAGCTCGGTACAACAGCACAAAAGTAAAAGCCTGTGTACTCCGAAGTGGACAGCCACAAATCCACACAGTGGGACAGGAATACAAATTACAGAATGCATTTGTGCCACCTGAGTGGTGTTTAACACTCCAATGGTAGGGGATGATCGACTGAGCAGGGATGTAGGACGCACACGGGCTAATCAGAGCCCTCATTAGCTGCACACTGAAGTAACTGGGGAGGGAAATCAATACCACCTCAGCAGCAGGATGAGCCCAGTGAACCTCCATCCTCAAATCCTCCAGCCTGGCAATTGAGGTTTCTCATGCAGCTGCTGCCTATTGAAGTAGAAGTACTGTAAAATCAAAGTAAAGATTTATAGGGCGAGATCCACGGCGAGGTTTTTGTTCTGGTTTTGCCCAGAATGAAGGTTATTGAGCCTTGACTAATGATTAAAGCAAACCAAGCAGGTTGTATCATGAGCACAGTTCATTTTCCCTTATTAAATGAAAAGAATAATGTGTAAAAAGGACCAGAAGATTCAAGGAACAAAGCTGGTCAATCAGTTGATACAGTCTTGCCTGTGCAGTTCTAAATGAGAGGCATTAACAGGAAAAGATGATGATATTTTCAAGAATCTACTATAGACTGGAAAAGGAGACTCATGGTGGAAGTTAATGCTGTCTCTGTCACCCTGATTGTGCTGCCTTGAAGTACAGAGAATTTGCCACCAGAATTTGTATTAAATTCTGAGCCTTTCAATGGAAAGCTACAGAACAGTCAGAATTTAATTTGACCCCTCATTGACCCACAGTGAGTAAGAATTAGAATTACAGAATTAGAGGTAAAATGACTTAACATCTGTTTGAAAGGCCTTGTACTTCAGAGACCAATGCTTGCCCTGTATCATATTTTTTTCTCTGGATGAGAGGATTTATTGTTTGTATTACTCACTCTTTCTTCTTGGTCACACTGTGGTTTTTTTTAAATAGAAGATAATTGAGAAGTTTGTCCTCATTGGAAAACCAGACCATGGTATTAAAAAGCTTAATTCTCCCCTCATGATGCACAATTAAAAGATGACCCATCAATAGTAAACTCAATTTTACTTCAAATAACTTTTTTATTAACTACCTTTGAATTTGAAGCTGAGTTGATTGTGATCACTATGTTGTCTTTATATTAATGAAGATTACTCCTAGTTTATTTTATTCGTCATAGACAATTTCTAAAGGGAAAGGCAGATATGCCATTAGAAGTTCTAATATATCTGACTCCTCAATTGAAAATCAATCTAGTTTTAGTCCCATTTTTTTTATTTCATTTAAGATATTCACAAGGTTGCATTTCCAATACTTAGAGTAGATTCTATCTTTCTTCTACATTACAACAAGAAGTGGAATACTGGAGGTGGAATAATATATTTTTAATAGGATAAGCAAAATCCCTTGGTCAGAAAGAAGGAAGACGAAAATCTAATTGTGTGCAAATGTGAGCCAGATTCTTTAATTCTACAGCTGTAGATCTGCCTTTGCACAGGGGATTTCCATGTTGCAGTTCACAGTCCATAAGCTGTCACTTCATTTTATACATCAATTACCCATCTAACTATGTACAAAATGTTGTGAAATCCTGTACATCCAGCCTGCATTAACCACTGAGCTCTTTTTTGTCCTTTTCCTGACAAGTACAAACACTATAGAAAACAGGAAATGCTCAAAAAAGTCCTAAATTTTCAGCTGTTCTCTCATTTACTTTCAGTGGGAATAAATCACTTCGCTTGTCACAGCTGAAGACGCAGAAATTCACATTTATATTATGCCTAAATATATGTAACTTTATTCCCTAAGATACCTGGATTCTTTTGAGGATATGCCCTTCCTGCTTTTTTGCAAGATCAAGGTCTGTAGGTGAAAAATTATATGCCTTGCTAAAAATAAATATTTTACTGCATTACATTGTACTGTACTAATTCATCATGAACTGCCAAAACTGATGGTTTCACATTGCAGATTCTTATACAATACAATTCCTTCATTCTCTAATTTTTAAAACTGAAGAACAGCTTGATGTATAACTGGAAACTGGAAGAAAAAAAGATTGAAGGCAAATTTTGTATTAGTTTTGTGTGAGATGGGAATGTTCTGGGGAAAAAAAAAGAAGAAAAAGTGTCTGATATTGTAACACAACAAGAAATTTCTCATTTTTAGTAATTTTGGCAACAGTTCTAATATCTGGTAAGAAAATATTTGTTAAAACTCTTAGCATCCTGTCAGAATATTTGTCACTGTGTACTCAAGAGTGTGACTACTTTTGACTAAATGATTTTTATGCTACCGGGAAAAAGGAAATTCACTCCTGTTACTCAGACATAAATGCTGAGGGTTCATCTTTTCACAGAGGCTTTGCAAGAGGGACAATAGAATTTTTACTAGTGTGTTGAGGGGAATCAATTGAGAAAATTTACTTAATAACCTCATGAAACGCACAATTTAGTATTCATTTCCCTGATGGGAGAGGATGAATGGTTGTTCAAATAACACTGTTACATTTGGAAGAAGTGATTTGTCTTTCTGCAACTGCAAAGATTATTTTGTTGTAACACATTGGCTTTGCTTAGGACATTCAATAAAAGCATAAAGTGAAAAAAAAAGAAAAGCCAGTAAAGACAGAAGTCTGATAAATTTGGTTTAAATTTCTGGCCAAGGCTCCAATAAGAATTTTGAAGGTTAGATAAATTTAAATATTCTGAATTCCTGATCAACTGCTTAATTAAAATCAACTCTTCACTGTCTTTGAGAAGTTGAATTCCGAGTTTTTAACTCAATAGAGACATTTCTCTACCTTCACCTATTTTTTTAACAATAAAAACTATCAGAATTTTAAAAAATTATCTAAGAAAATATTTACTTAAAGCTTAATATTCTACTTAAATAGGTTTTTAATTTTTTCTTTATATTATTATATATTAATTTATTTTTAAAAGCCCAAAAACAAAGGAAACTGCATAACCTTGATGTGTCATTTAAATTATCATTATAATAATCTGTTACCAATATAGTCCCAGCTGCAACTCAATAAAAAGTAATTTTATAACTTTCAAATATGGAAAAAAGTTTCAAATTAAACTTTCTTTTTCTTTAGAAAAGAAGAAAAATCTGAAAGATCAAGATTCTATTTTCTTAATTTAGACACATCAAAATGTGTAAAGATTAAATGATGTGACAGAAACTGTGTAAGAAAAGTGATTGTGAATTCAAGTTAAAAAGAATTGTCTTAAATTTTCACTGAAATAGATATAATTTAACAAGTCAAATTCAAGAAAGTATGTATGCATAATGCAAGTTCATTAAATCATGTACATGATGAAGTTTGGTCCAGATATCAGTGAAATTTATTATCAGATTTTAAATGTGATTATAATTAGTCAAGGATTTCTGTAAATCCCTTGATTAATCTCACAGCTTCCTGAGACAGGCAGATTTCACAATACAAGGTATGGGCTCAAAACACAGGGAGGTCAGTTTTTCCCTGGTGACTCATTTGTATCTGTTGTGTTTGCATCCATTGTAGAATTCCTACTGATTTTGATTTTTTTCCTCATTTTTATCCATGAGGAAGCTGGAAACAAAGGTCTGCAGCTTTGAGACACTTTGCTGTGCAGAGATTTCCCACGAGGTGGTACAGGCTCAGCTGGGATCTGTGGGTCACAGCTCTGTTCTCTGATGTGTTCTCAGACCCAGGAAGCTTTTTTGGGGTGTGATGCTGACTTTAGGAACCTCATCCTCCTCCAGCTCCTGCCTAGTCTTCCTTCTGTCACCCTTTAGAGAGGGTTGGGGAGCTGGGCTTTGTGTGAGACAGGAGAGCCATCCCTTTCCTGACATAAAAATCTCCACTTAGGACTCAACTGGAGCCACTTTTGGTGAAAACAATTAAAATTTACTTCCAGCATCAAAGCAACCGCACAACAACAGGGATTTATGAAGGCAAAGTAAGAGGTATGTGGGGAGGGGACAGAAGAAAAATAAAAGAGCTAAGTATGAATAATCTAATTATCCTCAGAACAAATCCTGAACCTCTCTCTTCCCCTCTTTGTCTGGCTGACATACTGTCAACAATTTCTTTATTTCTGTGGCCAGCAACATGTTTCCCTGCCCATTCCATGTGCTCAGGCATTAGGAAACAGCCTTTCCTTCGCAAAGTGTTCTGGTTTTTATGTCCAATCCTTTTCTTAAATCTCCCTGAGGTTCCATGTAGATTAAAATCCTCCTTTCTCCCACCAAACACTATTGATCCTTAATTTATTTAGGAGGCAGTTTTAGCACTCCTTTTTCCAGATATTGACTGCCCTCACTGCCTTGGAAATGATAATGGCCCTTCAGAAAAACAGGTGCTATCTCTTGGACTTGAGTAGGCATTAGAAAAATATTAACAGCTGTTTCCCACTTGGGAAGACAAGGAGTAAATCTCCTTTGGGAAATTTTTTCTGTATACTGAACCTTGTATCTCATATTAATGTGCAAAGTCCTAATCTACAGAATTGATGCTTGCAGCTCATTAGTGGGTGTTGGTTGAGACAGAAGTAAAAGCAAAAATATAAAATAGGTCTTAGCAAAGTTGACTAAACAGTCGTAAGGAAAATGAAATAAGCCAAGTCTCTCAGTTATTTACAGCAGGACCTGTACTAAAGCTGTTACAGTTGCAATGCCAGCATTTATCTGTCTGAGGTATTTGCTCAGACTTTGCTTCACAAGGCACAAGTCCATTATCCTAAATAAAAGCTCATGAGAGAGCAATAACATCTGCAGGGTTGCATGTTCTGTCAGAGATCTTAATTGCATCCTACCACAGTTATGAAAAACTCTCTCTCATGTAGGTAGAATGCCAGTCACCCATTTAATAGCACTTCTAAGCCCAGAAATACCCCTTAAAATAACCTCTAAGAACCATCAGAAAACTTAAGATGCATCACAGTTGACAGCAAGTGATTGTGGAGCTGTATTACCCTGGTAACATTGCAAGGGGAGGAAATGTATGTTCTTCAACAGCTGTATAGAGGAGAAATTGCATTTGAAAAAAAGAACAGCTCTGCAGAATGGTCTATCTACGTTTTATATGCCCCTTTTTCCAAATCAGAGACTGTGACCTCAGTAATGAGTGTTAATGAGCTGCAACTCCCACAGTCTCCACCTTCCCTGCATTCATGGATGAAGGTGTGATCGAGGCAAAGGGAAGCCAGGAGTGTCCCCACCCCATGGCATGAGAAGGGCTTGGGTGTCTGAACATAATGTATTGGCCATCTTTTCTGGATTCTCTGTATTTACACACACAGATGGGAAAACAGGCGCCCTGACCTTTAAAAAAAGATCCATCATGAAAATTTCCTCTGTGTTTTCACTTTGCCTTAAATGAAAGGCAGATTCTCTCATAATCTCTGCTGGGTAATTATGTTTGCTACAAAAAAAAGTTTGTTCTCACCTGTTGCTCCATGTGTTTATTAAAATAAATCAGGCCTAATGCAGTCACATCTCAGAGTGAATTCATCTCCTGGAAAAAGATTTCATTTCCAGTTTAGACTTTCACTAAACAAGCATGTGGGCTTCAATGCATAAAAGCAGCATAGATGGAGTCTGACACCAAAAATGATTTTCAAGGTAATAGGTATCATGCCCCACTAATTTTAATATATTAATTATTAGCAACTATTGCAATCTTTATTCTGGAAAGTAATAAATGTGCTAATATTTGGCTTGCAAAAGTACAGCATGTCTTTCTAATTGTTACTGTTTCCTGATCAAGTACTTAGCAGAAACTGTCTTCCTTAAACCCACACATCCTCTGACAGCCCCAGACTGCTCCCTAGAAGGAAGAAAATGAATTGTTTCTTATATGTATGGTGCCTCCTTCTCTACATACATCTGAAGGGATGTATTATCCTCCAGCAGAAAGAAAATTGGACATAAGCAAGAAAACATGGTCCTTTTTCTCCTCCTTGTTTTTGAGTATTCATTACAGGCTGATACCTAGATCTCTTGCTACTCATTTCAGGTCACCCATGTTTGATTCAGCTGCCCAGTTAAAACACTTAGGAGTGCTGGCTCACCCATCTCCATGACAAAGAAAGTGAGGGCTTATATTTATATTCGGAATTTGCTGAGGCAAATATGAAATCAGGAGGCAGAAATTCTATTCATCTATTCAAGAAAGGTACAAGAAGTAAAAACCTACTTGTCCTGCAATTTCTGGTCCACCTAGCCCGTCTTGGACTTGATCTTAAATATCTTTTCCAATCTTAATGATTCTATCTTCTTAATCAACAACCAGTACTACATAAAAAGAAAAAAAAGAACAAAGAAACCAAATCCCAATAATCTGATATTTTTGTTAACGTGCAAAGAAAGGTTCCTGATCCAAAGGAGACTTTGGTCATGTTCTGCACCACTTTGAGGTAGAGCAGGAACAGGATTCAAACCCATACAAAGAACATATAATTTAATCCCAGGTTTTAAAGTTTAAACCTAAATGGGATTTCCCACTGGAAATAAATGCTTCTGTAACTTTGAAAGTGTTTTCTAACTGTGAATTGGAGGATAAATGTGACTTTCCATGTCACATGAATTCTGAGGATAACTATGCTAAAGATTACAAATAAAATCATGCACTACAACAGCGGATTCCAACTAAGAATTGTGACAAAATGTATTTTTCAAACTCTCTGTTGTTTTCCCTCAGAAAGCAGATGTTATTCTTCAGACTCCAGGTAAGAGACTGAATTCGAAAAATGAAGAGGCAATCTGCAGCCCCACGCTGAGCAGAGAGCCCCATTTGAACTGCAGCGTGCAGCAGGGACTTAAGGAGAGCACACAGTCCAGTCGATGATAAAATGTTTGTTGCTGCCTCCCTGGAAGTTGTAGAAAATCAATATTCCCATCAGTGCCAGGTCCACTGGCTCAGCTTTGCAGCAGGCTGGGATTTCTTCTGTTCAGTCTGCAGCCTGAGCAGGGAGGGAAATAAATGTGTGCATGTGTCAGTGCCTTGTGCGTGTGCTTCTGAGGGAAAGGGGTGTGCAGTGAGCTGGAAACCAATTAAATTGTGGTGTTAGATAGGTGACAAAAAGAGCTCTGTGAAAGAAGGATAGTGCCAGAAGCCGGAGTTTATAAAGTACCTGGTATCCAGTGAATAATAATAATAACATTAAAAATGTTCCAAATTAATTTATCTGTAGGGAGAACTGGAGTAAGTAAAGCAAAGCTTAAACAAAATGTCGAGTTCAGGCAACAAACCTGAAAGAAAAAAAGAAAGTGTCAGATCTGCTGCTTGAAAACAAGCCCAACAGTACAAAGGAGCAGTTGATAATGAAAGGCTTGAGGATTACCAATTCTGACTGCCAAACCTCACAGAAAATTACCCTAAAATGTTAAATGATTGTGATAAAGACTCTCACTGAGGAGATGGAAAGGAGATGGGGAGAAAATATGTCACGTAACCAATTTGCCAAACCTCTTGGATTTATCATCAGCATCCTCAAAACATACTCTGATCCTCAAAATCCTGCGTGGCCTTTGGGCAGCTGCCAATGGCAGTGTGGAATCCCAGCTGACCTCACTGCACCCCTTGTGCTGCTGCACCTTCACCCTTGCTCAGGGAGGGAGCTGCAGCTCCTGCTGCCTCCCAGCAGCTGATGTGGGGGCTGTAGAAGCATTAGGAGAGAGTTCAGGTGGAGTTCACCTGTCTGAGGTGACAACTTCAACAGTCCAGCCCGGGAGCTTGACTGCCAGAGGAGATGTCAAATGAATGTCAGTGCAGAGTCACCTCCAGAGGCTGAATGAGGTTATGGGAAAAACAATTCCTCTTGCTTTTTATGGTTTCTCTCTCTCCTGTGTGTGCCTTCTGCTCCTAGCTTGTTTGAATCTCCACCTCCCCTTGCCCAGCTGTAGCCCAGTCTAACTTTGGCACGAGGAGAGCTGCAGCTTCACCTCTCAGACTACTAAACCCATCAGTCAGACATGACCATTATTTATTCTAAAGAATAAATAAAATAAGACTCTTGATATGGCCCCAGCCTTACAGCACGAGGAAGAAAGTTTTCCTCAGCATGTTCAGTCTTCACCCTGTCCAAAACAGGACGCTTAGGGAAAATATTTAAAAACAGCTTCCAGCCCTGCTCTGCTTCTGAAACTGAATAAAAAACTGAACCAGCAGAGTCTCCCTAAACAAGGTTTGAGTATTTAAAAAAAAAGGCAAAAAGTTAAATATCCTCTTGATGTATGGACAGCCACATCTCCAAGTTTGGGCAGAACATACAGAGCTCTGTACACAAGGGAATCTCTAGGAATTAATGAAGATTTTTGCCATTAGAACAATTATTTGTAAGCAAAGCCACATTTATGCACATGCTCAAATCAAGGCAAGAAAGAGTTTTCTGTATAGGAAGTAAATGGAGCCATAAGGAAACCAGCTGGAAACTGTTGTTTTTATATAGTCAGATTAATTAGTACTGGTTTCCATTTTTGAAAAAGGAAATAATTAGGAAAAGAGAAGTCAGCGTCTCTAATTAGCATTCTGCATTGAGTAGACAAGTGCAGCAGGTTGACACTGGTCATTTTGAAATACAGGAACAGGATAAAAACTTCTTGCTATGAACATCCAATTTTACCTGTTGCAATCTCATTATTTCCTAAAGGATTGCACTGTCAAATAAATAGAGTTAAGCACTGAGTTAAGCTCAAAGATATTGTCAAAATAGGGTGAATTTGTACAAAATATTGAAACATTACCCTCCCCAGTTTTTGTAAACATCAACAAATGTTCAAGGCATTTTAACAGCTCTTTCTTTTATTTCTTTTTCTTTTTCTTTTTTTCTTTCTTTCTTTCTTTCTTTCATTCGTTCGTTCGTTCGTTTGTTAGTTCTTTCGTTCATTCTTTCATTCTTTTGTTCTTTCTTTCTTTCTTTCTTTTGTTCTTTCTTTCTTTTCTTTCTTTCTTTCCTACTTTTCTTTCTCTTTTCTTTTCTTTTCTTTTCTCTTCTCTTCTCTTCTCTTCTCTTCTCTTCTCTTCTCTTCTCTTCTCTTCTCTTCTCTTCTCTTCTCTTTTTTTGTTTCATTCTGTTTTGTTTCNTTCTCTTCTCTTCTCTTCTCTTTTCTTTTTTTGTTTCGTTCTGTTTTGTTTCGTTTCTTCTCTTTTAGTTTATTTCTTTTATCTTTTTTCTTTTTTTTTTTCTTTTTTTCTTCTCTTTTTCCTTTGAAATGAGTATATATGTTATTTTTTATGCATGGTAAGGAATAATGCAGTGATCTGTCTGTGGAAAAGCATAACTCATTCAATTTGACTGATCATTACCTCAATATGGTTGTTATATGGTCTTACTACTGTAAGAGGCTGTCAAATTGCTGTTTCTTCATCAGCCCTATTTTGCATAAAGAGTAACACAGAGAATAATTCAGTGGGGTTTCTCTTTAGCTGTAAATATTCTCAAGCCTGTCTTCCCTTCCTTTGTCTTACACACAAATAACTGATTTAATAAAACACCACAAAGCAAAACAGAGAAGAATGGAGGAGAAGATTTTGAAATTTTGAAAATAAATTTTGAGGATTTTTTCAGTGCTAAGACAATCTAAAGATCCTATACACAAAAACTGTTTGAAACATTGTCTGGTAGTCAACCCCAAGCTCTAAAGAATTTATTGCTATTTGAAAATTTCCCTCGAGTACAAAGTTAAACCAAAATCAAAACAAAACACAAAAGGAGACCTGTTGCAGATTGATGTTGAAAAATCAATTGTTGCACTCTATTGTTGAAATTAAAAATGAGACAACTGTTTGAGGCAACTCTTAAATCTTCTTTACATCCCTGCACTCCAGGAGATTTCCCTATCCTGTAGGAAAAACTGAGTTCTGTATTTGCAAGTGTATCACTGCATCCAAAATATATCAGAATATATTCTGCTGTACTGTGACCATTTTTCCAGGCACCTCAGATCATACCAACATTGTTTATACCCCAGCAGTCGGTCTGGTTGTTATTGTTTGACAAGATCTAAGCTGTTGGATAACAGACAGGAACACATGAGAAATAATTTCTTTAATGACATCTCCTGATTAAGAACTTAATTTGAGATCTTTCTGTTACAAAGTTATTAATCCACCTAGTTCTTTGTTCATTCTGTGAGTGGAAAGTTTCTTTTATTCAAATGACAGCCAGTCATATATCAAGTGCTCTGAGAAAGTCAAACTTTCTCTATCACAAACAGACTTTTTTGGCTAGACCTGAAATTCTGTCAAATAAAACATGCACTTGTTTTAAAAAAAATTATTTGGACCCATGCTGACCTTAATATTATGGTTTTTTTCTTCTATTCCTTTGCTGCTGGTGTCTGCCTCAATATTTTACTAGTTTTGCTACTTTATCTAGAATAAATCAACTGACTGATGCAGTATATTTCCCCATATAATTCATTTTAGCCCTTTTTAATACTGAAATTAGTAATCTTCCAAACCGTGGAACTAAGACCCAGTTACTAACAAGCATTCATGGTTCAGCAAGCCCTTTGCCTAACTCCCTCAATGTCTATGATACATTACTTTGGTTGGCTAATTTATTCATTTATATTTTATATCTATTATAATTCCTTTTTTTTCCATCCTGAATACCAGGGGAGCTCAATCATCTTTTACAGCAGGGATAGGCAGCCTGGAGGTGACACAGGATGAGGGACCTGCATCCTCTTCCTCATTCTGACTCTTTAGGGTGGTGTCAGTAGGTGCCTGCCTTTAGTGACCATCCACTCCCCCCACACGAGCAGTGCCAGCTGTTTTCCCACTTCCACTTCTCAAGCTTTACCTGCACAGGTTCTGCCCCTTCCCAAACTGTGCAAAACCCTGCCCTTGCCATCAGCATTTTCAGTTCATTTGTACCTGACAGAAGCTGCTGCCCTATCAGTTGTCTTAATTTTCTTCACAAACACAAGCAATCTTCCCTTTCCTGTGAACTCCAGACTTGGGGAAAGGCAAATTTGGTTTTAAAGTGTACTGAATAATATTTTTTCAATGCAAATGTCACTTGTAGTTCCTCACCTCCTTTGGTTTCATTTGTAGCATTCCTACATTTTGTTGTTGGCCACAGATTATTTGCACAAAGCAAACCTGATCAGTCAATAATCATGGGTTAGTTGCACAGCTGCTATATTTTAAATTAGTAATTAATTTTTTACTGAGAATATAACATTTTCCCTGGCTACAGATTTCACTGAATTTCTGATGTTTTGAAATCTAAGTAGGTTTTGCCACTATGTCAAATTAAAACTCCTCAACTAAAATTGTTCTGTGTAACATAATTCTTAATATTGAGTTGAGGTCATTCTTTATGGAGAATAGGGAGTCCACAATAAATTCCTCCCCAGCAATTTCATTACATACAACTTTAATGAATTAGTATTTAGAGTCCTCTAACTCTCAGTGGTCTGTGATTTATGAAAATCTAATACTGACCCCAGCAACTTTCCATGCATTCTGATTTTTAACAAACACCAGCTCCATCAGATTTCCTTTCTGAGTGTGGTGTTTGCAACAATACAGGCTTGTTCTTGACAGTCAATTTGGGGTTTTTTTAATACATAAAGTGTTTCTAGCTTAGATTTCATGCCTGAGAATTCAAATAAGACTTGCCTGTTTTAGCCTTCTCTGTCTTGTTTGTTTCCAGGCCTCTTGACTAGGAAGAAATTTAAATTAAATTCATGCAATCTGCTCTCTCTACACTTGACCTAATATCCTTTGGTCAAATCTATCCATCCGGTGCCATTTAAATACTCTGGGTTTGGTATCTCCTGCTCCTTTCCTCTCTATACTGCAGGATAAGAAGTTTTCAGGGAAATTCATGGATACACTGGATATTTTTAACTTTCATCATTCTACCCAGATCATTCAAGCTTCCCAGACTGCGAGGAGCAGCAGCAGATGCTGTGCCAGGGTCCAGCACAGATGGAGCCCAAGGTGCCCCGTTTTCAGTCCCCAGTCCTGCCAGGCCCTGAGTCACGGTGTTTGCCATCACCCCCAAAAGGGAATGAATAATCTTGACATCCCCCAGCTTTAACCAAATCCCATCCTCTTCCCCCAGCCTCCTCTCCTCCATGGCCACTTGTGGATGCTCTGTTAGGGATATCTGTGCTCCGTTCTGCTTCGAGTTGGGTTTTGCCTACGTCAGCCACCAAAGGCCTCTGTGCCAGGAGCGTTCCTCGCATCCTTTCATTAGCAGAACTGTGCCTTCAGAGGGGGAAATGGGCTGTGACTCACTCAGGCATCTGCTGGCTCCATAAGGAATGGGAATGGGTGGCTGGCTGGGTAGGTGGGTGGGTGGATGGAACCAAACAGACAGAGGAGTCTCTCAGTCCCAGTGACAGCTCCTGAACATGGCATCTCCCAGCTTTTGTACCCTCTGCTGCAGCTGAGCTGAGGACCTGACCCATCAATATGTGCCACTCACACTGAGGTTTCAGGACAGAAGAAGAAGAATAAGGTTGTGGGGATTCTGGCAGTCGTGACTCTTTCACTTCCAGCCTGTCCCTGGCACTGCTCAATGGGAAGTTAAATGAAATTATCTTCCTTGTTCTCACACTTTTCCTTCTCTGCCCTGTCAGCAGTGTGAACCAGCATACAAGACACAAGGATAGTAAAGGCTGCTGAAAAAATAAAAAATTCCTGCTATTAAAAGGGACTAATTTAATTATTGAAAGGATTTATGAAGAGGGTGATGGATAAGAGTCATTTGAAGGATAGAGTACAGGGCTCTACAATCATGAGAGGTCCATCTCAGCTATAAACCACACAAAGCAGCAATGTCAGAGCATTTCTCACAGCCAAACAAAACCCCGTCCAGTTTAACAGACTGAAATGAAGACTGGACATAGATAAGACTGGACATCAACACGGCTACAAAAATTGTGTAGAGTTATAGCAGTTAATGTTAAAAATTCCAAGAAGTAATTGAGCACCATCCTTTAGTCTTAATACAATTTTGAATATTAGAGATTAGCAGAAGACACAATGTGAAAAATAGATCATTACACTTATGCCCAGTGCGGAACTCTTGCATCTTTTTATGGAATATCTAGTCCTAGATGTGTTCCTCCTATGCTCTGCAGGACCCTGGTTCTCTACTGGACACCTTAGGTTTGAGCATATATTTCTTTGTTAACTTGATGGTAAATCTTCCCAGCTGTATGAGAAACAGCACTGACAGGCTTTAAAAGGGTATTTCTCTATAGCAGGAATTTCTTGAAAATGGAATTTCTCTGTAATTTCTTCCTAGAAGATGCCACCTTTTGGGGGACCAGGGCACAAAGCAAAAAGGGCAAGGGTCAAATCACTGGAATTTTTTGTTTGGGGTTTTTTGATTTGTTTTTATTTGTTTGTTTGGCATTTTGGTGGTTTTTGTTTGTTTTTTTTTCCAGGAAACCACACCTTGTACACTTGTTCCATCTCAAAACCAGGACAATCTCATAAGAAGCTCTCTATCAGAACACAGCAAAGTAAGTGACAAGCAAAGATCACATTTTCCATAGCCTAATTCATGATGCTGTCTTGAGGTTTTTTCTTACATGCCAAAATTTGGAGGTCACTCAATGACTGACATAACCAATGGTAGCAAAAAAGGCTTTTTGCTCCATGTCCAAACTGGGCTACACTGTACAGATCAAATGATGAAACCATGGATAAACAGGCTTCATATCTTCTGACTGAATTTTTAATAAGTCAGAAATTCACATTTTCCATAGTGAATTTGGACAACCTTGTTAAAATGAACAAGATGAAATATTAACTTTAACCCAAACAAGAGAAATAGTTTTTAATTATGTGAACAGATTTATCTTGTGCATTCTTTGCATCTGCTGAAGTGTTATATCTTTAATATAAAATAACTGCTTGGTCAGAGCTGGGCTTCATTTCCCTTGAATATAGTCTGTGGGAAATCAGTCATATGTTCTGTTTAAAGCTTTTTACATTATTTGCAAATCTTTTCCTTTTAAGAAACCCATAATATCCACAGAAGGTGAAAGAAATAGTGCTGGGTGGAAAGCATTTTGAAACTTCTGCATTTTATTTAGCAAAGAAAATGTCTTTAACAGTTGATACACTGGGCTCATAATTCAAACTGTCCCTCATTACAGACCTAAATTTATCTTCCATCCCACACAGATTTCTACTGTATCCCAATTTTTCTACTCAGAATTATTCACATCAGAAATGTAGGTCCATGAAATGCAGGGCAGAAAAAGTGTTATTTATGCTGAAGGAACCATTCCCACTTCTTATTTCAGCTTTCTGGCTGTGGGTTTTTTGTGTCTTCCCTCTCGGGGCTGAGTCCCATATGGTATCTCACATTTGCACCCAAGCACATTGAGAATGTGGTGTCTTAGCCTCTGAGAGCTTGAATTAATCCACTAGGACTCAGCTATAAAATACTATAAAGAGCTGGAGGCTTTATTGACTCCAAGCTCGCCGGATGCATTTTTGCCATGTGAATTATTTAAGGTCCTTTGAGAGCTTCCCTGGGGCCTTTTCAAAAGGAACTTACAATCACCTTCAAATGTGCTCCCACCAACCCTCTCTTCTAAACCTGCTTTCTCTAAATACCCTGGATTCTGGCAGCATCTTCCCACCTCTGGGAGGGGAGTGGAGCCCAACAGGCAAAATTTTCAAACCATTCTGCAGTTAGAAATAATTATTATATTCTAAATGACTGGCTTTTTTTTTCCCCAGGACAATAGAAAATATATTCTAATAATTATAATTGTTCTGATGCACTGTTCTGATTCTGTCATACTTCTATACACAAGATTTATCTTCATAAGGAATATGACAAGAGATGTTATTTCAGAATTGCACATACATGGCTTTATACAGTCACACAAGTTCAAGAATACTTGATTTTAGTTAATTTGCATTAAACCTATTTAATAAAGCTATCATCATTCAGAAATTGCTTCAGAATAACAATAAGATTTTCATTTCACAGTCTTTTTCAAGAACAATTTCTCCATGAAAATCAACTCAAAATTATACAGGGCACAGGAATTCGTTATGAAAGAGTTCTGTTAATAGAGTCTGATGATTACTCCAAACAATGCTTCTGGGAAACTTGGTTCCCAAAAGCTTTCAGCTGATGAATCCAAGAGTTCAGTCTGAATATTATCTGTAAGAAATACAGCAATAAAAAAAAGCTAAAACACCACCAATAGACAAATGAATTATGGCTCTAATTCTTTTTTCCATCAGAGTCCAGTGGAAGTATTTTTAATTTTTTTCTCTTCCTGTAAACTTAAGCAATATTTTTATTGTTGTTTATGGCTAATAAAGAAATCATGTTGTAACAGATCAGCCAATTGAAGATACAGTTAAGAAGCACCTCTACCCTGATTTAGCATCTCTGTTTGTTCCTTTTCCCTCTTCATCACCTGGGAATTCAGCAACTCCCATCCAGGCCCTGGTAGTGCTTCTTCACCTGCCCATATTTACAGCTTAGACTCTTAACCAAAAACTATTATAGATCATGCCTGACCTCTCTTTTTTCATCTCCCTTTTCTTATTTTCAATTTCTGGCTCAGCCAAGATTTATTTAATGAGTTCATCCAAGTCTTATCAGGAAAAAAAAACCCCTGCCTTGTATTTTTTATGCACCACTCACAGTGACATTCTTAATAAATAATAAGTATTGATAAGAACACCACCATTACCCCAGCTCTTTTCTTGAGCTAGCAAGTGTGACACAAGCCACCAACAACGTAAGAAACCACTTTATTCACCAAACAGTCCTGACATTAATTTCCTCAGCAACAAATAATTATCTAAATAATTTTGAAAATTGTCAAGCAGCAGCCTGCTTTTTCTTTTGCAGCTCCCATTTATGTGATGGAACTTCCATTTGCAGCACAATGCAATATTTAAATTGAAGTGCCCTGGATACTTGGAAGATGCTACTCTTATCCTGAAGGGAGATCCTTTACCTGATACACTTTAAGATTTCTTTCTCCTTTGAAGTTAATTTTAGATAACACCAGATGAGGATTTTGCCTACAGTTTTAGTAGGGCTCAAACCCAGCACAATGAGAAACCTTCCTCTTGTGTCAGACTCTATAGATTTCCTTCTTCCCTTCCAAGAATCCATTGTACATAAAAGTGCACTTCTGTAGGAGAATGGTAGTTTCAGCTGATAAGGAAGGTGGATTTTTTGAAATTCCAAGATTTCGTGGAATTCTATACTAGAGCCAAAGTTAAATTGCAAAGGCAGGATCCAAAATTCCAAAGCAAGATTTCATTTCTTCCTAAATTGAGACAATATTATACTGCTATCCCCAGAGACCAAGTTCAATAAATCTATCATGAGGAAAGAGCTTTTTACTCTATATTTGCAGTAATTTACTTATTTTCTCTTTAATTCAAGTTCTGATTCAGGAAAATAGATAAGAGATTCTTACTTTAATGTTGGAACTTTTATCATAATTGAAGACAAAGAACCCCACTGGCAGGTGTGCATTTGCTTATAAAAATCCCTAACTTTTAGATTGTCAGAGTATTTCCCACTGATTCTCAAAATAATCTTTTCAGTTTTCTGAAAATCATTTATAAGTGTGAAGAAAAATCAATCTGTCCTTTATACATTACAATCAATTAACAGGTAGAAGATTTTTAAGTCTTCCTATATTTTAGTTTCTTGGATCACAAAGATTGTCAGACACTGAAAAAACAGGTATTAGGACACAACAAACCAGAGGAAACATATTTCCAGCTCTAACATTTTTCTGGTTGTTGAAGTCTACATGCATCTGCAGGAATATATCAATTATTTTTCTAATATATCTGTATCTGTGGAAAACTACCAGTTAAAGTCTCTGCTTGAAAGTATGAACAAATAATAAAAATGCATTGTGGGGAGTGATTTAAAGCTTATAAATGTCACAATACCAAAGCCTTCATGGGGAATCAGCAGCCAAAGTGAAAAAGAAATTAAAATCAAACAATTCTACCCATGTCCTCAATATTTGCTTATTTTTAAAAAAATCCATCCTGTGCACACACAAAGCAGCTCATAAGTATTCCTAACTGAGGTCTCTTGAAGAACAGGCCTTATTATCAGAACTTTTCCACTTCTCTCTGTACCACTTACTCCAGGGGCCCACCAAAGTAGGAACCAAGAAATCTTTTACAAGCCTTTTGTTTCTAAAAATAACCAGAATTAAGTTTACCTCTTACACAGAGAGGGGCTTTCTCCATCCTAGGATTATTTGCACCAAGTTAGAAAGAAAATTTCTTTTGTCCTCAGTGGCAGTAAGGACAATAATTTCAGACTGATGGTAAAGACAAAGCAAGATTGGTTCATAGCTTACAGATAAAAAAAATCTGAATTTTTCTTTGCTGCTGCGTTCTCCCCACTTCATTTCTAAACAAGACACAGGAACAATCTGATCCCTTCTTCTACCTGAATGGTCATATCATGCTCTGAAAGTGGATACAGCAAATTCTGCAACTTCTGTGCTTTGCATTTGCTTGAATTAAGAAAAATCCAGTTGTTCAATAAGTAAACATATGAGTTCAGTTTCTGAGTAAACAGTAAATCAGTTAATAAATTGAATTGATTCAAGCTTTCTGCATCATTACACATTAATGCATTCAGGAAAACAAAAGTCCTATAAGGTTACAAAAGTTAAATTTAATAAACAGCGAGTTCTGTAATGTTCTCAATACTCTCAGGATCGTTTCTACATCGACATTTTGCCCCAACAGTGCAAGTTCCACTCCCTTTTAGGACATATAGAATCACAGTGTAACAGAATCATGGAACTGCTAGGTTGGAAGAGATCTCTAAAATCATCAAATCCAACCATCAACCCAACACTGGCAAGTCCACTGCTAATTCATGTCCCTAATCACCACATCTGAACACTGATTGAACATTTCCAGGGACAATATATAATTCACCTGTTTAATTCTTAAATACAACTTATACTTTACAAACTCCCTGCCTTTATTTAGCTTTTCAGTGAGCTTTCACTGGGCCTACACAGCTTAATATTCTTATAAGTGAAGCACTATATATCTGATGATAAATTTGCATATCAAATAGAAATTAGTTCAAATTGGAAAAGCACAAAAAGAAGTGATCAGAAATTAAGAAACCATAGTGATAAAGCCAAAGCCTGAATTTCTCAGTAAGAAGTCACTATCAAATCACACTGAAAATACCTATTGAACAGCACATAATCTCATTAACTAAATGTGAAAATTACACTTAATTCTTATTCTCTGAAGGCACGAGTTACAATAAATCCTACTGACATAGCAGTGCATGGGCCCAGGAGCTGGGATCTATTATAATCTACTTACCCTCTGAGAACCTAATTTCCACTTAAAAAAACCCAAAACCCAAAAATCTAAAAAACTTTAAATACATTGACCTCTAATACTTTCAAAATGTTGGAACAAATCAAGTAGCTGAGTTAATAATTGACTCTTTACTAATATGCTGCTATGAAAGAAAATAATTCAGTGTGCTTAATACTATCCCTAATTTGAAGCTCTAGTGGCCCATTATTCATATTACTCTTGTAGCCAGCTTCCAAGGTAAACCTTTTTAAGCATTTTGGAGAAGGACTTAAGATGGAGTGAGAGAAAAGTTGTAGTTGCAGCGCAGAAAGGGAGCTAAATTCACCATTTTTATGCCATATTTCCTGCATCAGTACAAATACAAACAGTATTTGGGATTTACCTAGTGACAGAAACTAAAATTGGAGCTTCATTACATATACCATGGCATCACACTTGAAATAGCAGAAGAGTGAAAGAAATCAAGCCACACTCTGCCCATTTTTCAGGATGGAGTACAGCATGCACAGACACACAAAAACTGTATAAAAGTCACACAAAAAACTCGAGACAAAGCAGAAAGTGGAAGCAATATGTTCCAGTTGTTAATCGAGCCAAATACACATCCTCCCTCTCTCATCAGTCCTCTGCCTGATTTTCTGCACACCAAATGTAAAATGTGCTTACTCACAACCATTCCATTCCAAAGTTTCAACAGCCCCTGACAAAAGATTACCAAGCTCATCTGTGAAGGAGGGAATTGTCAGTGTAAATAACAAACAGTCAGAAATGCAATATTATGCCATATTTATTTATTATTTTTATCATGGCGAATGGGAGAGAATACTTTTTGGAGAAACCTCCTTTTCACACTATCAGGATTATTCCCAAGATATTTAAGGGAAGGGGTCATCTACATTGATTCTGTAACTGAGTTAAATGTCAAAATGTGTTGGGATGCAGTTCCTGTGATATCCTTGTGAATACTGCGCTGCCATGAGCTATTTGGGCTGGTAACTTTGACAAGAAAAACATTTTCAGCATGTAAATGTCAATAGAGGTTCCAATTGCTACATTTTCTGGCAGAATAGGAACACAACATATGCAAAAATCAATATAGATGTATTCCAACATATCTATTTTTATATTCCAGGAAAAGCAAAGTGAGGAATTCATTCAGTGCTCCCTGTGGGCAGGCAGGAGCTCAGCCATCTCCAGGAGCACTGGGCTCCACCACACGTAGTGGTGATGGTAGAGCTGGGTTTCTCAGCTCCTGGCAAAAAGTTATTTACAGAGCCCAGTGCCCTACTGCTACAATAATCCCTTTGTGCCATTGGTATTTAAGTAACTGAAATATTTTGCATTTTTCTTTGATTTCCATCTCTTCAAAAGTCAATGTTTTCAGTGAATGATCAAATTGTATCATGAACTAAAGTACATTTCTAAAATGATCTAAACTTTATTTCCTGAATAAAAGGTCTGAATGTACTGAGTCATTCTGCCCACAACAGCCACGTGTCACTCTTAATAAGCATACCTGAAGACATATCAAATTATTAATAGATTCATGACCTTTGACAAAGGTTCACAACATATTTTGTATCAGCTGGGTAAACCTACAACTCTGGTTTACTTGTAGCTAATTAATTCTGACTTTCCCTCAGTTATGCTGTTATTGAGATCCATGTTGTTTGGTCTAACAACATAGGAAGAGCTGTCACACCAGTGTTTTCAAGTTTACTGTGTGAAAATGGGCACTTGTGCATGGAGACAGAGACAATGCTGGGGAGGTCTGGAGTGAGGATTTCCTGGAGAAAGCATGGAAGTGTGAGACAATCACAGATACATCAAAAATTTAGGTTGGAAGATCACTGAGTCCAACCCTTACCCCAGGACTGCCAAACACAGCACTAAGCCCTGTCCCCACGTGACACATGCACATAGTTTTTAAATCTCCCCAGGGATGGGGACTCCAGCATTGCCCTGGGCCACCTATTCCAGGGCCTGACCACCCTTTCAGTGAAGAAACTTTTCCTGATATCCAACCTAAACCCTCCAGGTGCAACTAGAGATGATTTCTTCTTACAACAGCATTGACAGACATCAGCACTAAAGCCCACTGCCAAACATGCAGATAGCAAATTAAACAATTAACTGTGAAACAGAAACATTCTCATTTAGGACCTGACCTGATGATCCTGCAGAGAATAACTTTCAGTATGGACAAGGCAGTCAGGTCTGTGAAATTGTGGGTTTTGAATTCATGACTACTGATGTCCTCTAACAGGTAAATATGTGCACATATTTTCAAAGGATTTGGCTTCCTGGAGCTTCTCTAAAATAAAGTTTGTCCCAAACTCCTTTTCTCAGCAATGCAGAGTCATGGGCTAATCCTCAGTTACTCATTCCTGTAAAGCTCTGTTGCTCTACCTGATTCTTTGTACTTAGACATTAATTCCTACTGCCCAGCTGAGAATCTGTTCCTGCAATCTACCACTGCATCGAAGACATATGGTCTTGATATTTTTTTGCCTCACTGCTGTCTTTGAGGATTGATAGATAACTAATTTTGATTTGATACCTATCACAACTTCCTAATAGTTTCATCAAAATTCTTTTCTTTGTCTTCTTGTTTTAATGTTTTATAGGATTCAATTTCCTTTGCTAAAGCCTATGATCTGGAAAATCACAGCAGTGGAAAAGGAATACAAAACCTGATTTTAGGTGATTTCACATTCATTTGCTTATTTGAACTTGAAAGCTAGAGAGGATTAATGTAGATTCCAGTTTGTTAGAACACTTAACACACTGCATAGAGAGCTTTGCTTTGCACCTGCCTCTTGAGACATGTGACTTTTTTCTGACCACACACCCTAAATTTTTATTGTGGTTAAACCCCAGCCAGTACCAGCATCACACACCACTCATTCCTCAGTGAGGGAGAGTCTTGGAAGGGTGAAAGGTCAGATACCAAATCTGACTTTGACTCACAACTTTCATCGAGTGGCTTAACTTCAGTGAGCAAAACATTGATTTGGTGATAATCAGAAGGTTGGAATGGTTAAATGTGTCAGGGGACACAGCTTGGGACAGTTTATTTTCAAGCCTACTGGTTTAAACGAGGCATGTATTTATGACTGGTTATGGTTATCTGAAAGAGATACAATGCACTGGCTTCTTCCAAGGAAAAAGTGATTTGGAAACATGAATTTCATGAAGTATAAATGCAGTAATCTAGGGACAGATTGCTAATTACTTTTACAAAGGAAATCAAGTTGGTCTTCATAAATCAGCACCAAGTGTGGCTGTTTAGGGAATTGAATTAACAATTACATGTTCTATTTAGGACAACACAACATTCTTTTAAAGAAATGCTACTAGAAACCTATGGGTAAATATTTGGAAGTTATTTCAGCTTGTAGTTAGAGCCACAGCCTCACTTTCCTCCCTCACTTTCCTCCTATGAGTGTGTACAGAAGTTGCTACAGCTGCTGTTTCAGTTATCCTTGCAGTACTGCAGTAAACTTTTATTGTTACATATGTCATTACTTTATAATTCACAGGCAGAACAGTATCCTGTTACTTTTTAGGAGTTTATATAATCAAACCCATTATTTCAGCACATTCATACAAGCCATTGACTTTTCTCCCAGAATCATGCAGAAGGGGACACAAGCCCAGCCACACTGAGACAACTGAGCAGGTTTGTGCCAATCTTTTTTCTCCTTTTTGAACAATCTATTCCCCTGATGACTTTTCCAAACCAGCTGGGCAGGTCATGAAAGCAGCAGTGGGACTGGACAAGGTTTAGAGGACATTGCCCCTTCCTTTCCTTTTGAAAAGACCCCTACAGCATTCTCACTGTAATTGCTGGATGCCAGAATCACTGCAAGGAGCAGGAAATGCTAAGAGGACACAGTTCCAGTATAAGGTACATTCAGGGCCTTACAGAAAACAGTAGAATCTCTGCTCAAAGACTGCAGTAGATTTTCAAGATTTGGAAGATAAAGTTGGAATTTTGTGGACTATAGACAGCAATGGAAGACAGAAAGTGCAAATGCATGCCTTCCACACCAATTCTTTGTTAAAATTAACTCTGAGGAGATTCCTTATAAGCATTGCAGATACTCTTTGTAGAAGCAGAGGGAGGAGTCTTTGCCATGCCCACCCCAAAAGAACTGCCAGGCAAGGACATGAGGAGAAGACGACTTTATAATGCAGAATGTGTTTATCTGCATTTCAGTAACTCAGTGATAAAGTAAAGTATATTAAAGGCTGCAGCAAGTGGATGAAATATAAAATGAGCCAATATTCCACAGAGGATGCGATAAAGTCTCTAGATTAAATTAGCTCTGCTTGTTACTGATATAGATATTAAAAATGGCTGATAAGGCATAGGAGAGGTGAGGAAAACAGCTCTGAAAAACATGAGAAACAGCACAAGGGACAGGAATAGGATGCAAGAACGTGAGAACCAAGACTCCCTTACAACAAAACTGGTCTCCAAAGACTTATCTTAACGTGGCCCTACATCACCACTGAAGAGCATCTAAGTCCAAAATCCCAGAAAGTCTTAGACAAGAGCTACAATGATCAGCTTAAGAATTTAGTGGATTTTGTTTGCCTTGTTCATTGCTTTTGAGAATAATTTATGAAAGAGCAGAACTGGGACTTGTGTGAGGAACAATACAAAAGAAGGATCAAGGCACTGCACAGATACAAACTGTTAAGGAATATTGTGCTGCCTGAGATGCTTTGTCTCACTCAAACAATGCAAATCAGCCATGAGGTTGACTTAACCAGGATTGTTGTTTTTACCCTCAGAGTAAAACAGCTAGAATATACTGATGAATCCAGTCCATTTCTGCACATGTTTTATACCCATCATCTGCTTCCACAGACGGTGATTTTGGTGGGGTTTTATACAATATACTTTTTAGGTCTTTATTTGATTTTAGACTGTTTTCACAGCCCAAAGAGTATCCAGTCCAGAAAATGCATTTTTCCTTCTCTGCATATGCATTTCAACATGTTTGCATTTATCATTTGCTAAATGCATTATGACACACCATGGCTGCAATTCCCTAAATAATTCCTCCTATGATAAAGTGATTTGGAAAGCAGCTGATCGAGGCACAGGGCTTGTTAAGTTCCTAGTAATAGCTAAATCCAGACCCTCCAGGAAGGTAACAGCAGATGTTAAAATGTGTTACTGCTGCTGGATAAGTACAGTGTGCAAAAATCATTACCAGTAACAGGCTTCCAGTTTTCAGTTGCTAGCACATTTATTCTGGTTATAAAATACACACATAATGCTTTTGTAAAAATACATTTGGTAAGCATGCAGCCATTCCAGAGTGCTTTGATCACTGTGTTACCATCAGGATGAATTTCTACTTAGCCCAGCTGCCAGAGCCTCTTGAGACTGTCTAAAGAACAATGAGGCATAGCTTCATCTTAAATGAATCTGGTTTCAAATGAGGACATACCACGGGGAACAATTCTTCTCCACGACCCAATTGCACTTCCCCATTCATAACTCCTACAGCTAAGGCTGTGTTACTGGCAATCAAATGCTGCTGTCAAATGTGACCCCGGGATGTATCCCAAGTGACTCCAAAATTAGTGCACAACCACTGCAAAACAGCTCTAGTCTTGGAGAATGAAATCTGAGATGCAGATGAGGATTTATGCATCACCATGCTCAATATCAGAAGCCCTAATTTGAGGGGACTTCGCCTTCATTACTCACATGAGGAATCTGCTTGGGCTGCCAATTGAGAAAACCCTTTTGATGTGCTCACCAAGGAGAGCTTAAGCAAAAGCAAGCAGGGCATCCTCAGCCATGTGGGCAAATGCCTCCTCTGGCTTACTGTGACACTCTGAAGCAAAAATAGAGCCTCATGCCACTTCACCACTATTTCATTATCAAAGACTACAGGATACAGTGAAGTTATTTAACAACTACTATGAATTAGCAGAGCTATAATTAAGCGAGATACTTCAAACATGTCTCTCCACAGGGGACTGCAAGTCCTTGTGTTGCTTCTTGATGTTATTAGGTCAGAACCTACTTCATTCGATTTTCTTCTTCATTTTATTTTCTAATTACTAATTTTTTATAGATTCCTAGTTATAGCTGTGGAAAGAATTTCTCTGGTGAAATAGGAGGAACTTCCTATTTCAACTTTGTCAGCCTTTGTTTCTCACTTGTTATGGTTTGGATTCTTTTGGATTGCTCTTTTTTCTTCAATTGTCTTTAGTTTTTATTATTGGTTTGGGTTTTTTTCCCCTCAGTTTCCAGAGAACCTTTCTCTGGCTATGTAAAAGCAGTCAGAAAATTCAAGTTACTCTTTATTAGAGTGCAAGTAAAAACTTACATGTTTTTGACTTGTAAGTTTTCCTGCCTAGCTTTTTGCCTGCCAACCCTACACCTGGTTTACTTTAGGTCCCACACTGGAAATAGATTTGCTTTTAAATCCAATCACTCTCCAGAACTTTACTATTCAAATAGAAGGTGGGGGGTTTTTTTGTCACTAGGCACCAACAGCACAAACCATTTACTAAAGGCAGGTCTTTGTGATCTCCCTTTCAGTATCAGAGCAGGAAAAGTGCCTTTCTTTTAAAAAAAATAGAAGGAAGTGTGAGATGCTCACCAAAAACAAAGAGTGAGAAAGAAGACAGGTTCAAGTATAGATGTAGCAAAGAGAGTCCATATCTACTCCAGCTTGTATTGAAATTGATCCATGACCATTAACCCACTGCTTCTTTTTAATCCACCCTCAAACACAAAGGGGAAAATAATTCCAGCACGTGAATTTCCTACATCAGGACAGTATCCCAGAGGGTGGGATGTTCACATCCATGTTTTTGATGACATAAGAGCTTTGAGGGTCTGGTCATGCCAAGAAGCAGAATTCCAGAGGCTTGGGAACATAATCATTGGAAAACAGAGTTAAAAGCATCTGGGGTAAAGTGGCAGCTGAACTTCAGGATTGCAGTTTTGGTTTCATATAGTCAAAACTGGAGGTGGGCTGGAGCTTATGAATGAGGGAAAGAGAACAGGAGGGAAAATAAATACATACTATTTATATATGCCTGTGACATTAAATAATTGCAAGAAATATAGTAAGTGAATTCCATCCATCTGTCCCACAAACCACCATTAGTCAGTAGATTTTTTATCAGTCTCCTATCAGAAGAGGGTGTTGAGACTTTTTTTTCCCCTCTTTTTCCACTTTCCCTTATGGATCACATTAATGAATCACTGTTTTTCCAGCTATTCTCATTTCTTTTCCAAAGAGGGACTTCATACTTCTTAATTCCAATTTTAATTACCTATTTAGGAAGATGTTTCACTATGTATGATTTATTGTACACATTAATTAAAAAATAGATAAAGTGCATTACCTAATACTTTCCTTCTTACATTTTCTTACACTGAATTGCAAAGTAGAAGGTTAAAATTTATAAGAATAGCCTTGTAATATATAAAAATTTGGTGCCAGTCACCCAATTTCTTAATGTACAAACTGACTGGGGTTTTATGAAATAATACATTAAAACAGTAAATTAGCTGTTGTAAATGTTATTAACCAAAGTAATACATTGGTAGTCAATGTGCATATGCAAACAGCAAAAATACTGTGTTGTGGTAATATACACAATATGTTACTATATTTTAGCCCAAAATTATTCCAAAGCCAGAAATATGTATAATTGACAATACTTACAATTCCAGGTCTGATAAGGAAGTTCAGCACTGCTTATCATTATTTTTTTGCAACTGACTTTAAACTGAAACACTAGATCGTTATTCTTCCATTTAGATGTTTTCAAGCAAATACATATCCTATGTAGAAAACAGAGATTTTAATTAAATAAATAAATTTTTTAAATGAACTCAGGAAAACAAGGAAAAAATTGCTCTCAGCAATAAATAAAATCTTATCTAGTTCTTAAAAATCTAACTAATGCATATTTCTGTCATGTGTTGATGCAGGCAGAGGAGATCATCTGATTATCTGACAATGAAAGTACCTTTTCTCCCCCTTTTATCTGTAAGTGATCAGTTCAGCCACTTCATTAACTCATGTTTTGCATATTTTACTAGAAAATTTCTCCAAGCTATTGCTACGCCAAAATTAAAACCTTGTACTTGACCTAAAACGTCTTTTAGGAAGTCATTAATTTTCAATCCAAAGATAAATGATAGAGTTGTTGTTCTGATGACTAATGATGCTAATTGTTAAACTTGTGCATTTCACAGTTTCTTACACTTCTCTTTTCTTCGGATGAACTAAAGTGCCCTTCACTTCCAGAACTCTCAGAGGATGCATTTACACTGAGCATCAGCAAGTCCTCTCTTAACCTCCATTTGCTGAGTTAAATGCTTGGATGTTTTATGTATTTATCCATTTATTACTGTTAGACTGCTTTCCCAGAACAACTACAGCTTTTTCTTTTTCTGAAGTGTTTTCATTCAGCAATGCTCATTCTTTACAATTTTATCTGTAAGCAATAACAGTTTTTTATTTTTAGTCAGTATTGCCTTGGTTTTGCACAGCGCATTGTGTTTGCCATTTTAATGAGGACCTCATCCTCTAAGCATTATTACTTATTTCATGGAAAGACAAGGAGTATTTTGAAAGACTGTATATCTTTAGTTTAGCCCACTTTTGTCTGTTTTGCATCACAATTTGAAATACATTTTCTGAAGTTTCAAAGTTCCCTAATGCAGAGCAACAAAAAGATTTACATAAATACATAAAAAATTAAGGAAATTTTTACATAAAAAATTAAGGAAACAAAGAGTAAGATTCAGCTCACAGATCAACATGCTCAATACTTAGCTTGGTGTTGGGGTTGGTTTTCCAGCCTCTGGAAAAGACTCATGACCCTTTGAACATCTTTTCTGGGGGATGTATGTGTGGGAAACTGAATTATAGCACAGAATCATGGAATATCCTGAGCTGGAAGGGACCCACCAGGATGATCCAGTCCAGCTCCTGGTCCTGCACAGACCCCACAACAACCCCACCTTGTGCCTCAGAGCCCTGTCCAAACTCTCCTGGAGCTCTGGCAGCCTCGGGATCATGCCCATGCCCTGGGAGCCTGGGCAGTGCCAGCACCTCTGGGGGAAGGAGATTTTCCTGAGATCCCACACAAACCTCTGCTGACACAGCTCCAGCCCTTCCCCCAGATCCTATCACAAGGCCCCAGAGATCAGTCAGTGGAATCTAAAAAGCTCCAGAGCTCACAAATCTCTGGTGAGAGACCTGAATAGCTGCACTGACTGTGTTGATTTGATCTCCTGCTGCTACATTACAAACTTAGCCTAAAGTGGTGTATGTACCCACGCTGGCCACTGGTTTAGGTGTCTAAACTTGAACCTGAACCCTTTTTAAAGCAGTTAAATTATGGGACAGAAGAAAGAGACATTTCCATCCTGCTTTGCTATGGAAAATAACCAAGTAAAATGGTGTTTGAAGAAGTAGACACTAAAGCAGCACTTTTTTCCCAGCTTTGTAGTCTATTTGCTATTGTAACTTAAGGATCTGCTGTCCTCATTTTCCCTTGGAAGTTACACAAAGCTTCTTAGGTAGCATTGCCTTATGCTTCTTACAAAACACTGTTGTTTCAGATTTGGGTATAATCTACCAAGTATTTATGGCCCAAGCTAAAACTTGCAGGCAAACTCCTTTTTAACTTTACCTTTTTGCATTTTGGGTACAAAGTGTAGAAAGAGTTCCAAGGTAAGTGGCACTGTTCTCCTTTAAATCCTAGAGCTATTCTTATCAGGGTGAATTGAGAGAACTGAAATTATTTTGTATTTTTTAACTGTTCTTTAATTATGAAAATGTAATTATGAAAATCTGAAGGGAAAAAGAAAAAGATTGGATTTTATTATAGTTAACTAACTAAACTCATCTTAACAATTTTACTCTGTGGTATTTTTGTACCAGCTTGCCTGTCTAGCAATAGAAAAATTACCTTCAATTACTTTTCTTATATTACTCCAAAATCCATGAGTCCAAGACCTGATAAACTTTTTTTCAGGTTCAGACTTTCCTCAAGTGGCATAAGCCTCAGTGAGCAAAACATTGATTTGGTGATAATCTGAGGGTTGGAATGGTAAAATGTGTCAGAGCACAGAGCTCCTGACAGTTTATTTTCAAGCCTACTGGTTTCAACAAGGTATGTAATTACTCACAGACCACAAAGCCAGTTTAAGACATCAGAATTAGCTGCCCTATTCAGCTCCATTTAACACTAAAATGTTGGAATCCTGGATGACATTTAGCACCTGGATAAAAGGAAAGTGGAGTTCTAAAAAAAATTGTGGATCATGGCTGAGGAACTAGAAAGCAGACAGGAAAAATATGCAAGAGGTTTGTTCTGCAGAAACGGGAGACCGTGATTCTGTGTGCAAGAGGGATAGTTTCAACATTTTTCTCAATCCTCCCACAAACCCAGAGGGAAAACAGGATTGTAAAATGTGCCTAAGGTTCTGCAAATCTGTGAGTGTCTTCGAAAACAATGCAGGCATCCAAGCCATGCTGTGCTCCAGACACTTGGTAGGGTTCCATGAGGAATGAAATGTCGTGCAGAGGAACGACCGCAGGAATCCCAGCACTCACAAAATTCATCCACCCAGAATGAGGCATTGTCATGATGGCCACACCATAGCAGATGGCTGCTCTGAAGCAAAAGGGCTGCACTTCATACCTGAAGCTGCTTCATTAACAGAATATGCAAAAACTAAGATCTACAGTATGCTATGACATCCTTCATGAAGAGTAAAAAAACCAGTCTTTGTGTGCTGTGTTGCATTGTATTGATGGGATGACTGTAAGTTTAAAGTTTAGTGCTGGGTTTAATAAAAGCCCTAGAGAATCACTGTTACTTGCTTTGAAATTGCTCAAAATAAAAGTTTCTGTCATGAAAACAAAAATGTTCCAATAGGCAAGGTTTCTTACTGAATTTGGTTAAAATGAGAGAAGTAGCAATTTAAATCTTGAAGTGGTTCAAATCTGTAATCTTTGAAGAAGATGCATTGATATAAACCTCTTAAAAATAAGATTGATTCAGTTTATGAACAAACTACATAATCTTTTTGGTCTTCTTTTTATGCAGGACTTCCAAGCAGACAGTGAATGATTAATAACTGATTAGTATAGGCCTCAGAATATGTCCAAATTCAGCACCAGCCTCAATATGTTATGGTTGAATGGTGAAATCTCTTAAGAAAATCTCTTTCTCTTGCATCACAATGATTCTAAGCTGAGAGGATTTGATTTTTTTCTTGGACTGTTCAAAAGCTCTGCTGTATCCTTCCTATGACTTGTCCAGCTCCTGCTGTTGAGTTCCTGGATATGAAGATGTTGGTTCAAAGATCCTTCTAGTATCAGATATCTTCTTGCTTGATCTAAGTTTTATACAGCTAATTGCACTGATATTACAAAACTCTCCAAGCTTTTGAGCAATTTCTGGTACTCCATGAAATCTTCAAACTTATATCTACATTTGAATGCTACAAAATTTGCAATTTCAGGCCCCAGGCAGCAGCCAAGTCTCTCACAGCCCCTCGCTCAGTCCCTCACCAGTGGGATCAGGGAGAGAACTGGGAGAGTAAAAGCTACAAAACTCGTGGGTTGAGATAAAGACAGTTTAATAAAGCAAAGCCCATACCGGCCACTGGGAAGAAAATTAACTACCCCAGCCAAAAAAGCAAAAATATCATAAAATATGTGGATAGAGTTGAATTTATAACTAGTCACTGGAGGACTGCAAAGAACAGACCATCACAGATACATGGCAATACAGAAATTTCTTTAAAACTACATTTGAGGTCCAATGTCAAGGCAACTTTTAACACTTTTTATGCCATGCTAAACTTAAATGTTCTAATTATGCCATCAACTTAAAGCTTGTGTTATTGTCTGAAAAATCACTAAACAGCAGCATAAAATGAGACAGAAGTTGCAGAGTACTTTTATAGGGATGGAATCACAATAAGGCTGGCAGCCTCCAAAAAATATTTAATCTAATACAGTTCAAAACTCTTAAAATATTAAGCCCTTAGAGAGAATATTAGATTACAACTGTGAAGCACCTCCTTCTAGAAACCGGCATTCCATTATCAGCTCACAGTAATACTTCAAACACAAATACCACTGGACATGGGTCTTACTTTTATGTGCCAAGAGCAACCTATTATTCATAATTTTTCTTTTAGTGACAAACCATTCTAACTGCAGTTCTCAGGTCTGTTATTCAGAGTGCTTAAAGATCAGACTCTGAGAACTCAGGAATAAATCTATCTGGAGCTCTAAGATGAATTATATTACAATGTTGTCATCAAATTAAATTGTTCGAGCAGGGAAAAGAGGTTAAAAAAAATATCAAAGCAGAATACCCACAAGTCTGCAGGTACAAGATACAGATATTGACACTGCCTCCTCAAGTATGTTCCTCATGCTCTATTGTTATGATAGAACCTAGAAAAACACGAATTTTTCCATCTTGAGGCAGCATCCTGAAGTATACAAGAGGGCCACTGTTTTGCCATGGAAAACATGATTTAGGAAGAATATAAAGCTAGGACATATAAATATAAAAAAATCCCCAAACCAACCCAAAAACATCAAACAAAAACACTCAAAAAAGCTGATCTCCATTTAATATGAGAGGAATTGAAAGGCAAAATCATGCAGAATATTCCCAAGTCTATGCAGCAGTAGTAGATGTAGTAGAGCTTCTGCAGGAGGTCAGAGATTTTGCACTTTTATTCATTACCAGCACTCAATTCCCAGCTCTTCCCATCATTTCCTGTTTTTCCTCAGTCATACAAGGATTCTGCTCACAAACAAGAAAATGTTATTTCTGTACACAATCTGCATTATCTAGGAAAGGGAAGCCTACAGGCACTGGACCCTAAACTGAAAGGAGCATTAGAGTTGCTGTGGGTTCCAGCACACAAGTCAGGCAGAATTTTGGACAACCTAAGCCAAACACAGCAGTCATAACACCAAACATCAACAAGGAAGCACACTTGAACTCTGTATATCTTTTCCTTTTCACTTTATCATAGACTTCATCCAAGCATCTCAAAACTCTTAAAAAATATTTATGAAATCTTGCAGAACTTCTGAGAAGTAAATTATCATGACTTGCTACTTTACAGACTGATACACTGAAATTAAAAGACAACTCATCACTAGAGCTAGGGAAAGAATTTCACACATCTAACACCTTCCCTTCAGTCTTGAATAAAAATGTCTTAAGTTGCCTATAACAAGAAGTACTCAGAGACACCCTGGCAGCTCTGAGAGACACATTTATATTAAATTCTATTAAATTGCAAAAATAGATATTTTGCATTTATTGGTTTTCTTTCTTGCCATCCCTTCTGAACAGTCAGTGAAGAGTCACAGTTCACAGAACTGAGCAGAGAGACTCATCTCACCAAATGTCTCATCTTCAACAGGACTTTTCAATATAAATTCACAGAAACAGTCAGAAAGTTTGTTGTGAAGGCAAACTCAGATAATCTTGAGAATCTTCCTGAAAAGCAAGTATCCAGAATTATTTCTGTCTCAATATATAGTAATCTGAACTTCCATATCTAATCAATTCCCACTCTTTTTTTCACTTCAGTGGTTATGATCATTATGTCATAGAATTGTTACATTTGGAAAAGACCTGCAAGATCATCAAATCCAACTTTCAACCCAGCATCACCACCATGCTCCCCACTGAACCACATCCTCGAGGGCCACGTGCACAAATTGTTTTAAACACTTCCAGGAATTGTGACACCACCACTGCCTTTGTCAGTCTGGAGCAAAGCTTCACAACCCTTTCTGTGAAAAAATTATTTTTCTAATTTCTAATCTAAACCCTGGTGCAAGGTGAGACCTTTTCCTTAGGTTTACTGAATGTTCAGTGTCACACGATGATATTTTGTCAAAGATGTTCACAGAAAAAATGTTGAAAATGTATTAAATTAATAAGTTCACTGACATGGAATGAAACTGGGATAACTTTACAAGATTTCCACTGACTTGGCTCCTTTGTAATGTCTCAGTGTTGTGGCAGAGTTTTGGCCAGCAACTTTGCTTTAACTTGGTACTGAGAAGTGGAACCTAAAAGGAAAGAATTCCACTGAGAAAGATGGAACATGCAACACTTCAGGCAACAGTGGGTTAAATGTGGCCTTGTGGATGCTGACTGCAAATTGATGGAAACAGAAAGAAATATTCGACTTTATTTGTTCATTGTTATCATCCTTTTTTATTTAATGGACTGTAGTTCTTTAGGAAAGGGACAGCCTCTTCCTGCATTCTGCAGGTGCACAGCTCTGATGTCCATGTCTCTAACATAATCTCTAGCATTAAAAACTGGACTCACCTTCAATCACAGTTAAAATGCTAAAAACACTTTCATGCATGCACCCTACACAGCTCCCAAAGAGAATTTTTCACTGATTAACAGTGGTGTTATTTTGGTTTTGGGGTTTTTTTGGTGACTTGGTGGCTTTTCTATCTTAGGTTCTTATTTGGACAGATAAACTAATTCAACAAAGATTGGATATTCGTGGATTGAATGAAAGTGAAAAAAAATGAGGGCTTTTGATCTAGAGATTCTTGGTTTTTCCTGTGCTACTTTAGGTGTGAACAGTGCAGAACTCGACATCCTCTCAGGCTCACTGTAAAGTACACAGCTGTGCTTTAATCCAATTCCCAGTTCCAAAATGAAGAGGGTGAAAATGAGGGTTTCTTGAAAAGGAAATACTTTCATGAGGTTATTTGTTTTACCTTTTTTTTTTGTTTGCTTGTTTCCTCTCCCATATGAGATTCTTATATTTTTATGGGACACCAGAAATGCAGTTTGTCATATTTTAGCATGGACTGGGAATCAGTGAGATGTGTGAAATGGCTGGACACAGATTACCCACTATGCAGGTTTCTGATTTAAGTTATGGTGAAAACAGATCTAAAAGGTGAGATGGGGAAGAAGAATGTGCTTAATCTGTCCTTTTTAAAAAAATTCCTCATATCTCACATTTAATACTTACAAGGGAATTCTTCCCTATTGTGATAGATTTATCTCAGGAACAAAATTATGTATGCTGTCCTTGAGGCTGAAATTGTTCTCAAAGAGTTCTTCCTGTTACTCAAAAAGAAAAAAATATCTGTAGAAAGTGCAACACTTTTTACAGTTTATGAATCCAAATCAGAAGGTCTAAATGTCCACTGATCCACTGACAAGACCAAATAAATTTTTTTAAAAAGACTGCATGTCCTAAGAAAACCAAACCAACCACACAAAAATAAATCAGAATTTTTCAGTCCTGAAGGGCATAATTTTTAAAAAGTTTAAACTCTGGAGTAGCCCTTACTATCAGCAGTAAGGCACAGTATAAAATCAGAACTGCAAACCTACAGACATTTTTGCTCTTGTATCAGTGAATATGGCTGAGAGGTTCATTTGCAGCTGTGCCACTGTGCTGATCTCATTGGATTCACAAGCTAAAAAAGTCAGCCCCTGTTAACACTCAGACAGAAATCTTCCAGCCTGTTAACACACACACAGCTACAGGAGTTGCACACCACGTCAATATTTCAACAATTACATTCATTCTGAGCTAAGTGGTTCCTCTGTCAAGAGCTGTACTAAAGTGTACCCTCTTCTTAATTGCTGCTTATCATCCATTCTCCTGCTCTTTCTCAGTCAGTGACAACAAGATCTGTGTGTCACATCCTCAGTGCCAGTGGAGCTCACACCCTTGAGAAGGAATGTCTTCTCTTTTTGCAGAGATGAGGTGACCTGCTCTCCATTGCTTAGAAAAATTGTAGACTGTACAAGTGACTCTAGAGGTCCTCAATCTGTCACAAAGCCAATAAAATCCATGGCTAAACCCCCTTCCACATGCCTGCCAAATGTTTCTCCTCACATCTTGACCCACGCTCTATGGATCTTTTCATTTCCCATCTTTCAATCTTTTATTTTCATTTCCTGTTCTGTCTCTAAATTTCTCTTCCCCTGTGCCCACTTACCATATGTTGTGTTCTTCCTGATCCTACCATTGAACAGAAATCCAGACTCCCATGATCAGAACATACTCTTTGCTGTGTCAGCACAGATCACAGAACCACGGGAGGGTTTGGGGTGGAAGGGACCTGTCATCTGCTCCAACACCCTGCAAGGACACCCACAAGGGGCTTTGGGAATGGCTTCAAACTGAAGGAGAATAGGTTTGAATTGGATATTAGGAAAAAATTATTCCCCAAGGGGGTGGTGAGGCCCTGGCAGAGGTCGCCCAGAGCAGCTGTGGCTGCCCCTCCCCTGGAAAACTCCAAGGATGGTTTGGACAGGGCTTGGAGCAACCTGGATACTGGAAGGTGTCCCTGCCCATGGCAGGGGATGGAACAAGGTGATCTATAACGTCCTTTCCAACCCAAACCATTCTATGATTCCATGATCCTCAACAAGACCAGGCCGTTCATAGCCCCATTCAAACTGACCTTGGATATTTCCAGGGATGGAGCATCCACCACCTCTCTGGACAACCTGTTCTACCACCCTCATTGTAGAAAAATTCCTTCTTATATCTAATCACTGATGACCTGCAGGATCTCAAAGAACATCAAGACCATCAGCACACAGCCCAAATAAGTGTCCATCCAGTGAACGTGCCCAACAAAGGTGGAGACCACTGTAGACCCCACCTGTTGAAACAGAATAATCTGACACCATGACCAGACCTTCATTAGCTTTCTCTGTTATGAAGGATTATTTCCATCTCTTTTATGAAGCACTGCTACTTCATACAGCATAGTCCAGAGACTTCTTCAGCTTTCTGAAACACCAGCCAGGCCATCCAGAGTGGTCCATGGCTTATGACCATCTGTTGCAGAGATCCAGGTCCTCGTCGCTTAATTTAAGGATACATTTGTCAGCTACAACAGTGAGCTACTCTATCTTGAGGATGACTTGATTAATGGTCTCTTTAGAGAGGTGCAGCCATACACAAGCCAAGCATAACTGGCAATCATGACACACTGGTAAGATGCCTAAAGTGGTGAAGGAATTCAGCTTCCCACATCATCACCAGACTGGGAGGAAATAAGAAAAAACTACCATCTGGCACACTATTTCTTTGCCCCTGTAAACTTTTAAAATTATGATGTTGTCATAATGAGGAGAAAGCATTTAATTTGTTAATTCATCTTTAAAAATTATGGGTGAAATTGTGTACCTAGTCATGACATCTTTTCCTAATTTGATGCATTAAGGAATGTTATATTTGATGTCATCAAATGATCTCCCTTAATTATGACAATGGGTAACGATGGCCATTAAAGTAATGACATTTGTCACCATCAGTAGTGGCAAGGGTAATGAATAATGAACAAATCAAAGTTTCCACAGAGGCTTTATAGTCTTATATTCCACTCAGCAGCAGGCTAGGAAAAGCAGAAACAAAATAGTTCCCTGAGGACAAAAAAAGTTTGAGTTTGAGGAAGACAGGAGAGAAGCTTTAAAACTCTAAAACACACTAGCTAAGAAAGACATGGATTAATGATGTGGCATAAAAAGAAACCCACCAAAACTTAAAAGACTTGTGAGCAAATCCATCCTATTAGATCTGCAATAATATCACCCTATATATTCTTTTCATAAAGAAACACAAACTGGTTTTTAATGGGACTGCTCACACCTGGAGCACAGTGTCTTGTTCTGGTCCTCACAACTCAAAAAAGTGTGGACACAATGGAGGTGTTCCAAAAGAGGCCAGAAAAATTTTCAAAGGGCTGGAAAGACAAAGTGGGGTCTTTTTTCCCTGAAGAGAAGGAGACTCTGGGGGAACCTCACCACAGAATTCCAGTACTTATAGCACAACAAGAAAGAGGGTGGAGGCTCCCAGGGAGCCCATGGAGAAGGCAAGGGACAGCAGGCATGAGTTGTAGCAGAAGAGGATCCATTCAGGTATACAAAAGAAACTTTTTACACGGAGAACAATCAACCACGGGAACAACCTCCCCAGGAATGTCGTAGAGTCCTCATCACTGGCACTTCTCAGAGGTGACTGGGCAGGGTACCTGATAATCCCATGCAGGTTCCAAAAGCTGGACCAGGTGATCTTTCAAGCTCCCTTCCAATTTGCCTGATGGATTGCTCTGTGACTCCATGATTCTACACTGAATCCCAGAGGTTGTTTATATCCTGTTCTTGAACAGAAAAAAAACAACCCTGAATTAAGAATGCAGGCAAGTATTTTGAGACTAAGGAGAATTATCTTTTTGCCCACTTACAAAAGTAACAGGTAATCTGTCTCTGTGATGCCTCCTAGTCTTACTCTTGCATATAACCACAATGGATTCTAAATATAATAATCTTTTATTTTCTTCCTGACATGAACATCCTGTGTATATGCAGAAAGGGACAGCAAATCTGTCTCGTATTTACACATTAAACTCCCATGAAAAGTGATGCAATATGGCATAGAGAGTATTTCTGCCAAGAGGCATGAGAAAATGACTGGGGCAAAGAGCAGCTCAGGTAGGCCTACAGTTCATACCATAAATACCACCAAAGCTGGTGTTATGTGTTCGTTTTCTCTAAAAATAAAGGAGAACACTTTATTTGTGCTTGAACAAGAACATCATTTGTGCTCCTTCTCTCTGCCCAGTCTGTCAAGCTACAGACCGAGTAGGGAGGAAATAAAACTGAGCTAATCAGTTAATTCCAGCTGAACTGTCACTATGCAAAACCCCTTCTATCACCTGCAGGACCTGCTGCCCACTTTAAAATTGGCAAGAATGACACTTCAGGCTGCCCTGACATGTGCTTTTTTAGGACATGACATCGTTGTGCTGAAATGAATGAAAGTACATTTTATAATAAGTGTCTTGCTGACTTTTAATGAAATGATGCATTATTAGCAAAGATTAAAAGAACTAATTATGTACAGTGGGGTTGAATGATGGCTGGAGGAGAGAGATAACTATCTTTGTGCATTTGAAAACTGAGCAGTAGGAAAAGAAAGGATTTTTAATTTTTAAGGTGGCAGAGATGGGACAGACTTCATTAATAAAACAAAAAAAGCAAAGCAAAAAAAGAAAGCCACAGCTGGAAATTCAGTGAAGGTAATTTTGGACTCGGTATCAAATGGCCATTTGTCTGCAAACTGAACTCTTCAAAGTGACTGAAATCTCAGTGAGCTTGACTACTGAAAGGACGATGAGAAAAAGTATATGAAAGGAACTCAAAAAATTATTTCTTGAATATGGAAACCAGATTGTCTGAATACATCTTAGACAAAATGGACATCTGTACCAGAAGAAAGGTCAAACTCTGGGCAGTGAGAATGATAATTCTTCCTGGTACTCTCATATGTGATTTAGCTCTTACCATGTGGGGATCCACAGCTCTGAGATTAAAAACATCACAGTCATAGACCATAATACCATTTTCCTGACATACAAATCTGTGAAACTCAGGCTTCTTCAAGCACAGTTCTGATACCATTAAAAAAAACTGTTTTAGTATTAAAAATATTTAAAGCAGAGTTTAAATAGTAGCTGTGACCACCAGGTTATATAATCTATTAACTCTGCTAGCAGACTCTATAACTGTATTGGAGTGTAATAAAAATGCCCTCAAGCAAAATAAATTACATAAAAACTATGCTGAAGTGAAATCTCAAAGATAATATATTTGAGCATTGAAAGAAAGATTTGAATTTGACATAGCATAGATAAAGAGTTTCACAAATCTCAAAGTGGATTTTGCTAATTTTGCTTGCCTGTTGAAGAAGAGGGCTTAGTGCAACATCCCAGGAAGTATCTGCCCACCCTACAACCTGTGGACATCTTAAATGGAAAAAATGTTCACAGCTGGAGCCTCAAAAGTAATGGAAGCTCAAAATGACCAACTTTCTTGTTGAATGGAGCACTTTTGTCCCCATGTATTGCAGGGCAGCAGGAGAAGAGCTGGAATAGCATTTCAGTAAATGTCCTGGTCTCTTATCAAGGGCAGTGAAACATTTTCCTTTAGTGTTTGGTTTTTTCCCCCCCATCCTCAGAGTGTTGTTAGAGACAGGCATGAGTTAATGCCAGTATCTCCCCCTCCTCTCCTGTCTCCTCCTTCCAAAAACCAGAAGCAATGGGGAAATAGCTGATGCTGCTACTCTCAAGGCAGGCTCAGCCCAATAGGAAATCAAAACCAAGTCTATGATTAATGTGACCAATTAAAAAAGAAAAAAAGATTCTTCAGCTTCAAGAAAATATTTTTTTTCCACCATTATGAATGTCTTATTCAGCTGAGGACAGTAAACAGTCCTATGTTCAGTGACAGATGTTACATTCAAATGGACTGGAAATGTGATGAACTATCCAGTTTTGTCCCACAAAGGCAGCAGTTTCACTGGAGTGAAACACTGCAGAAATGGCACCTAACCAGTCCAGATTTATGAGCAATCCAGAGGACACAGGATATGGAACAGGATCAAGAACATAAAACACCTGAACTCCTTTAAAGTATTGAACCTTTAGAACATTATGTTCACTAAATAAGACTTAGTTGACAAAAAAATGAACAGGTACGAACACTGTGTGGATTAGTCTGGAAATGATTTAGAGCTCAGTGCACAGCCCAGAGTACATATTCTCTGCTCATTTGGCTTCTGTGTGCAAACTGTCTGTGCAGGAGAACTAAAAAAGAAGAAATAGGAAAATTAATTAGACTACAATTGCCACTTCACACCATATTGAAAAAAATTAAGAAGCTCAATAGAAGCCAGATCAGAAAGGACTTTAAAACAAAAAAAACTGATTAAGTTTGATGTGGAAAAGAAGAGCTCACAGACATGTGGTAAAAATGGGCAATAGGATCAGAGGAATGAGGTAGGAAGCATTCCTACTGGGAGCCTCTGATGTAAATTGTAGAGTAAAACAAACATTGTCCCAGGCACGGGAAGAGGAGGATGTGGTTATGAATATTCCAGACAATTAAACTTGTGAATATTACTTGCAATTTTCAATCAGCTCTAGTGCAAATGCCATCAGGTGTTTTTTCCTCTTCTAAGGTATGCTGATGGTTTACTTTTCACAGTTCAAATTCTTCCTAGACTTGAAGAGCTTGTCAGTAAATCCAGCTCTTTGGTCTTCTGTACGTTCAAAAATATTATTCTTTCTAAAAGAACAAAGCCAGACTTGTGGCTTCCTGTGCTTGGAAAAGAAACAGAGAAAAATTTGACTGAGATGTGGCTGCCCCTGGATCCCTGGAACTGTTCAAGGCCAGGTTGGATGGGGCTCGGAGCAACTTGGGATAGGGAAAAGTGCAGCAGAGTTTGGAATAAGAAAATTTTTAAAATCTCATTCAACCTTAAAATCTCAGTGACTCTATGAGTGCATTTTTTCCATTAGTTTATTTTGTAACACACTAAGCAGGCAAGAGATAAGAGGTCGTGTGCTTGTTCTCATTTCTGAGAAGTCCACTTGCCCAATCAGAAAACTACAAACAAATCCAAACTATTTTATGGCTGAAGTCTCCAGATGACAAATTAGGAAATTTGAAAACAGAACAGTAGCACTCATTTTTTATTTTCTTATCATGGTGTTTCCACAGTGAGGCAGAGTAAGTTTAATCTGAGTTAGTCTCATTCTAAATCCCCAAATCAGATACTATCACATTGCAATTTTTGTTATACACAACAAGAGTTATGCTATACATAACAAGAGTTATTGTTATACATAACGATCTTTAAGAATTTTGCCTTAAAACTAGAGGGTTTTTTATAACAAAGTTTAATAACAGAGGTTCTTAATGGAAAAGGATTATTCCATTGGATGTCACTTGTCTGATTTTGCTACACAGCCTCACTAAAAATTAAATTTTACAAGGCAGAGTTTATGCTGAAAGCACAAAAATATAAAAAATAACCAAACAAAAATCAATGCCACCCCCCAAAATCCAATAAACAAAATAAAATTATAAATTAAGAAATATGACTTAAACTGGCAAAGGAAAATATTCTTGATTGATGTAATTCCACAAAAGACAGGAGTATTAATTATGAGCAAGGCACCATATGTACAAATCTTCTGTGTATTATATTCTATGATGTAGTAGAATTCAGATAATTTGTTTTTTAATGATTAATGAAGTCAGAATCATTAGCATGTTTTATTTTTTTCCTACAAAGAATGAAGCAGATGGATCTGTCAGGGCTTTATAAAGTTCAAATAAAAATGAGGATTTTCCTCTCCACTGTTTATCTTCATTCTATGGGGGAGGAGGAAAGTGAGAAGGAAGAATAACTGCTATTTCTTTGATCAAATCAGTTTGGCATTCTGCATGTATTCTGAATAAACCCCTAGGTGTTTGGGTTTGTTTTTTTTTTTCTTTTTTTTAAGCAGTTGAGTTTTCAAGTGGGTAAACTGTATTTTATTCCTCCTCAATAAATTTATACTCTTTTTTCATAATAAGCCATTCCCAAAAGGCTTTCACGACAGCTGCATTGCAATGGGGCTTATTGCTCTGCAGTTGTATTGTTACTAGAATTCAGTCTCTGACTCCAAGGAAAGGCCTAAAGGCAAAACTAAATCAATTTAATCCGACTTAGCATCCTCCAGGGTCTTTCAGCAGAGGCACGAGCAGCACAGACTTTTGGGATCTTTTCAGCTTATGCAATTGTTGAACCAGAGCAAGGGACCCAGGCTGCTCCTGGGATTTCTAGAGCAGAAATGCTTGCCCAAAAACATCATAGAGAGTGTGTGTTTAATGCCCAGCCCTCTTCACAGCTGCACAGTGGCCTTTCTCCTCATTATCAGACTTACTAATCATGGCAATTGGAGTTTTTAGTTTACTTGATACACAATTGTCCCACAGTTGTGCTCCAGCCCTTGCTCTGTCAAGACTCAGAATTCCAAATATTTCAGTCCAAGACAGGAGATCCTCACGTTTGCTCTATTTTTTTTTCTCCCCTAAACGTAGATAAGACCTGTGTAAAAGCTATGTGCACATCCAGGCATGAAAACTGCCTACTCAGACTGATACAGCTGAAGAGACTTTATCACACTCCTACTGTGTCCTAGTTATAAAGTGATTTTTAAGAGCTTCCAGGTTTAGCAGAGAGACAGATATGACAATTGCTTTGTCAGTTTGTCTGTCTCTGGGACCCAGGTGTCCACATGGCAAATTGGAGGCAGACAATCCCGGTGATGTTCTCTGGAATGCTGCCCCATAATGACACCCAACTTTACCCCAGGGTTGCTGCTTCCTGCAGTTTTGAGAGTTCAACATTGGAAAGATCAAACCCCATGGATCTATTTCAGAACTATCCAGAACATGGATCTATCCCAGAATGTCTGGGAGCCTGAGAGAACCATTGTTGCACCAAATCACCTTACAGAAAGTCCAGTGATGACTTTTTCTATTACACAGAGGAAATATTCCCAGAAGGGAAAGCTTGAACTCACATTTCCACCCCTCACATGAGCTCATGGCTTGATTCCTCCAAAGAACCTTAAAATCTCTTTTGCACAGTGACACTGCTCAGATTTGCTTGGATTTCATGAAGTTTTTAACCTTTTCAGTCTTTCTAAGCTGAAGTGGCTAAAGTTCTGTAGGGTCAGGTGTGCAATGCTCACCCCAGCTGAGAATTAGCAGGCTTGGAGGGACAGGATCCCGCAGCTGACCTGAGCAGAAGGGAAATCACACATGAGCCAGTAGAAAAACCTTTTAAATTGGTCATAAGTTTTGAGGATCACAACTGGGCAGCAAAATGCGCACCAAGCACCTTGGTGCCTTCATGAATTTTGCCCTTCACCCCTAAGTCAAATGGTTATCTCTGGTTGTTTGTCTGATTTGGAGATGTTGAGTCCCTTTCTGTCACCAGTGTGGGACTGGTTATCAAACACTCACTCCAAAACACACCTGAAATTAATTAAATTTACCTGAGATTAAGGAAATACTATGTTGTAATTAGAATGCTTTCCTGGACACTATCTGTTTAATCACACATCAGTCTGCCTGATTATAATTGAATTCTCCTAATTAATTTTCCACTGTCCACCAATCCACATTATTCTGAAAAAAAGAAAGCCTTTCCCAGCAGATTGCAAACAAGAGTTGCATTTTTTCCCCAAAACTGTTCTGATAGAAATCATTTTAATGAAAACTCGACACAAAATTTGAAGCAAAATATGAGCATGAAGATAATATCTGCATTTCCTGTTGAAATAATGTGCAGATTTCAATGTCACTGCATTTACCTAAAGAGAGACTTTACAGATATATCTGTCTGCAATACCAGCCTGTGTGTTACAAGAGCAAGAGAGCCTGCTGTAAGAATGTAAACCTCTAATAAGATGAGAGACTTTTACTAAGCCACTCATGCTTGAAGTCTATTGAAAGATAATCTTTGGTACAGTACTTCCAGAAAAGAAGTGAACTGAAATCAATATCCAGTAAAAAACAGATTAAGAGACCAAGCTGAAGAAATCAGAAGTTACTCAGCAGAACAGACATATATCTTAAAGATTATCATTGATCATGAAAGAATGGGGTCTTTTTAGCTCTGGGGAGAGAACAATTTCTGAGGACAAGACCCTATCTCCTCTTTCACTTTAGATACAAACCCCTGTAGTACAATATATTTTAAATCTCCATATTTTAATTTAAAAATACAGTGGAAAAAAGAAAGAAGGGCTAGATTTCATCTGATCACGAAGAGAAAATCTAGTTTTGTACAAAAAGGAACATCTTTTCACTCACACATTTGAATATGTCTTTGTTTCTCTATGAAAAAAGAGAATTCTTTTTTGAGATGAAAGATGATCTTGCAGCCAGGAAATGAACATTCAGCAAACATGAGGTTATTGCCAACATCTTCAGAGACCTTTGGACAATTTAATTACTCCACAGTGACATTCCTGGCTCCCAAGTGTCAATAATAATAGTGTGCATCCTTCCCTCTCAGGTGCCCAATGCTTTGGACCTGCCATAAACTCCTTCCACATAAATCAGCCCATAATTTCCAAATACAAAATGATCTGTATCACAACAGCCATTTCTTCCTCTCCTTTGCTATATGCTAGCAGAATCAATTTGCATCTAGGGATGCACTTCTTTAAACTTTTAATTACTATAAAGATAAGAAGAAGCAAGATCCAAATTTTTAACAGCAGAGAAAAGCCAAATATCTTAAGAGGAGCTGCAGGTGGAATGGTTGATTTCACATCAGAATGATTAATCTCAGCAAATTAAACAAACCTATTTTAGTGAATGGCACAGTAACTTTTTTCCACTGTGACAATTCAAGTTCTGGTCTACTCAGTATTCAAAAAAATTATAAAAGGAAAACAATACCAGAAGGAATTAACAAGATATTCTATTTTGTTCTTCATTATAATGAAAATTGTTTCATATATCCAACATACATCCATAATTTTTTGAGTGCTTATTCTGCAGAGAGTATCTCGCAACCTCAAAATACCAAACTTCAAAATAAATTCAAATACTCAGTCCGGTTTTATGTGTTCACTGCTGTAAAAACTTTTAAAACTTATGCCACCAAATTTGCTTGGTTTTCTTGTCCTCAGAATTACTTTTTTTCTGATTTAATGTTTTATTCTTATGGTCTTAAAAAATTTTTCACATTCTTAGGTGTGTTTTTCATTCTCTTTCACTATTCTTTCTTTTGTCATTAGAAGTTGTTTAAATATGCAAATAAATGAGTGTCCCAAAAGTCAAGAATTTTGAAATCCTCCACCTGCTACAAAAACACTCTTTTTCTTCCCAGGACTCGGATTTCAGTTTGCAATCCTAAGGAGAAACTTCTCTTCCCACCACACCATTCCTTCCATGGCCATTTACACACAGACAGGTTTTTTTCTCTATGTTTTCAACATCAACACATGAGATAAGAGGAAGAGAAATTGTCTTCCCCAAAATACAAAAAGGCTGAAAACACAGCAATGATGAGACATTTGATCCTTCTGCTCAGCACAAGGAAGACTCATGGATGTTTTGGAGTGGGGAAGGGTCACAATGTTGATTAAAGGACTGGAGCATCTGTCAGATGAGAAAAAGCTGAGATCACTTGTGCTGCTCAGCCTGGAGAAGAGAAGGCTCAGGGGATCTCCTCATCATGGATAAACACCTGAGGTAAGAAAGAGAAGAGAGTCCAGCTCTCCATGGTCACTGAATGGAAAAGAGGCAATGGGTACTAATGGAACTACAGGAAATTCATTTTAAACATAAGAAAAGTCTAGTTTATTGTGAAGAGGATTGAATGCTGGAGTAGGTCGCCCAGAGACATTTTAGGATCTCCGTTGCTGGTCTCTTCCAATCTCTGTGATTCTGGGATTCCAAGGTTTACAATAAATGCTGAACCTTCCAAAATATAATTATGTAGATACATAATTGGTTGTTTGGTCACACTTGATTAAGAACTCATAAGCATATTGCATTCTAAGCTTGCTTCTAATATCCCTCACGGGAAATCCCAGTTGTGCCACTCCAGCTGACAAAATCTCTTAAGTTTTAAACAAGTTTCTTTTGTGAAAAGCAGTGAAATCTTTCTTCTCCATCTGAAAAAACTCCACAAAAAAAATATTATCCACAAAGCCAGACTTAGCATTTGCAGAGTTGTTTCTCATTCCTATTCTCATTTCTCTCTCCGAGTGAAGTTACTGAGGTTTGGGGCTTTTTCTGTCCTTTTTTAAGTCTCTTCTCCCAGAGGCACCACAACATCACTGATGGGCTCAGCCTTGGCCAGCAGTGGGTCTGGCTTGGAGCTGTCTGGAATTTACCCCTTGGACAAGGGGGATGTTTCCAGGAGCCCCCCAATGCATCCTGTTTCTCACAGCTTCTGCAGCCTGTGACAAAGAAGGGCTGATCCTGTGATCTTCTACCTGTTGGCTTTTCTCTTCTTTCCCCTACCCTCTGTTCCTCTGATGTGAAAGTAAAGCTGTGTTTTCACTGCAGAGCTTCATTTCTTGTGTGTACCTTGAATCTCACTCTCAGCTGCTCTTGGTCTCTCTTTCGATCAAGCACAGCCTTTGGCCTGCATTTGTCCTTTCACCTCCCCAGCTGGAGGCTTGAATTTGGGACCAGCTGTTGGAGTTCAAAGCAATAGAATTACCCACTCTGAAATGAGGGGAAATTGTGCTTTGCACTGACAGCTTTCCAGTTGTTTGCTTCTATTTTTTCTTTGTGCTCTCACAACCAGGCACATTGTCTCCTGCTCCATCTCTTTTCAAGCTGGCACATCCCAAAGGGTCACAGGAGAAGATGTGTTGTCTCAGTTAAACTTGGACAGTAGCTCTTCCCTCCCTTTTGGACCCAGCAGACTAAAGAGGGAGGTCCATGTCCCCATTGTGGCTTAGCACAAGGAAAAGACTAGATCCCTGGTGTGTCATCTTCAGGGAGCAGGTGCTGAGGGACAGGCCAGATTAACCTGCTCAAATCCAGGTGGTGATCACCAAAAGGGACTTTGCAAGGCAAACATTAAGAATAATTCAATGACAAAGTTCCCAGACAATACACACTAAGGAAATTGCACCCCATCCTTATGTCTGGATGTGTCCAGGCTCCTTGGTTTTTTTGCTAACTAGCTCTCAATTAAAATAGTGTGCATAATTTCACTGATGTCAGAAGGCAAAACATTTTGGAGCTTGTCAACAGGAGAGGAGTCCTGAATGGTGTCTAAGAAGGAGAGTGGAAAGCAGAGGTGTATATGACAGATGCATCCATGAAGAGCTCTGTGCAATCAGATTTTAAGTGTTTCTGCTTCAGTACACAGTCATAAATGTCAGCTGAAAGTTAACTTTGTTGTTTATCAAATACATGTTAATAGCTTAATTGAAAACCAAAGTGCTCTATTGATTGCAAATGTAAATTGGCCATGCCATGGTCTCTGCCTGCCAGTCAATGACAGCAGCACGAGTCAGGCAGGCAAAAACAGAATAAGGGAGGCATTGATTACAGAAGGCATTGAAGGAAAAGAGAATTTCTGGAGAATATTTTCATATTTCAGTATCAGCAGACTCCCTGCAGTACAACACAACTCTCCCTGCAGCAGCTGATAAAGATTCAATCCCTACAGCCTGTTTCTTTCAGTTTAAAGCTTGGATGAGACAGACACAGGCATCCCCACTGCCCCAGCACAACCTCCTTCAGGGGAGAGCAAGGAGCAGTGCTGGGTTACAGGGGACAGCCCCAAGGGAGCTGCTAGATGGGATCAAGGACTCCAGAAACATCTCACTTTTCTCCCAGCTGCACATTTACTGACAAGAATGGCATAAAACCATCAAAAGAGTGACCATATCCAGAGCAAATAGATGCAAGCAACTGGAAACATTTCAAGAGGGTGATCAAAACTCTTCCTGTGGGAAGAGAGAAGGGCAGATTTCTTGTAAAGCTGGGCTTTTCTGTACAGGATCCAAAAAGGTTCAGCAAAATCCTTTTTGCTAAATATGAACACCTTAATATTGCTTGATTTTTGATACTTATAAAAATTCATTTAATATCAACAAAGACTTAAGACTAGAGTCAACAAGCACTTAAAATCTTGGGTTTATAATTCACCCCTCCCTGCCCTTAAATTCCCAGCTATTCAACAGCATTATTTTGTACTTTTTCTGTGAATGTCTTTCCATTCCATATTGTTTACAATAATGTCTCAAATTCACTTGAACTCCTAATTACCAGTGTAGTCTGAGGAACTCTAAACCCTACCCCTATTATTGTATTATTATGCAGAAAGGATCATAAATGTGATTTGATTGATGCTATTTGTTTCTGGTACACAAATGAGAGTTTCTCTCTGAGCACAGCAGATACTGTCTAGAATATTTTTATGGAGATAAAGCACTGTGGGGACATCTTTTGAAGGAGAATTAAAATAATTTATAAGGAGCTGAACTAGAAAATCCTGTGTTCCTGTGTATAGGAGTCCCATCTCCTACTGCTTTCTCTCATCATCTGTTCCCAAAATCGTTTCCATGCTGCAATAATCAGTGCAGGGACAGTCACTGTGATGCTCCAGCTGCCTTCTCATGGATCTGGACTGTTCCCTGGGGAGCTGTGCCTGGGTTAAAGCTGCCCATACATCAGTCAGGATGTGCTGCTGGAAACACTGGCTGGCCAACCAAAACAACTTGAGTTTATTTGGTTTTCTTTGGTTGGAAGCAGTGGAATGGGTTGTTTGCCTATTCCAAATTCTCACAAAAAGTTTTGACCCTTATCTCTCTCCATTTGCCACTTCTGACAAATGGAGCAACAATAGTCAGCAGATTCAAAAAGTGTGAAGAGGAAATGAAGCATCAGGTACATAAAAAACTTGATCTGATCAGCCTCACTTGCACACAAAATTATTCTGTACCCCCTTCTTCAAATCAGTTTAAAAGGTTTATTTCCAACTCCACCAAAACCTGTAGGAGTCAGGAAAACATATACTAATGTGATAATAAGTAATTAATATAAATATGTAATCTGCTAATTTCAGACAGATGAGTAAGGGGAAGACACATCAAATTTCTAATACAAGAGGGAAAAACAGATAAAGAAAAATGGTTTTGTTAGATACACAATAAGAATGCTGTAAAAATCCCATCGGTCTTAAAATGTCAAGTGACAAATTATTTTATAAATTACTATTTAAGTCAAGTAGTAGTTGACTTGATTTTTTGACTAAACTATAATTGAAGTACTTAAATTTTTTTTCTGCCTATATAAAATAAAATAATTGCATAATTAGCACATAATTACTTTCAGGAGTGACTAATTTTGGATTCTACTTAGTACGCATTAATTGCTATGCTAGCAACTGCAAAACAGAAAGTCAGAAAGTGAAAACCTTCCCCTATCAAGGTCAAAATTTGCATTACAAGACCATCAAAACAGTGTTAAATCAATGGCTAGTCCAATATGCAGGGGCTGCAGGGCTCAGGGCAGTGAAATGGAAGGACAGCCAGGGACCCTCAAGGCTTTGCTGGCAGGACTCAAACTGACCTCACCCCTCAGAGGTCTGGTTTTGCACCCAGTGAAAACAAATATTTCCAATGGCTTCACTGCTGCAGGATGAGGTCCATTGATGAGTTATCTACTGGCTGGCATCCATTACCTCTGCAGAGTCCACTTTGGAACCTCTTCTCCATCCTCTGTCATACCTAATTACTCCTGTTGCTCAGTTTGAGGTGTTATAGACTCATGGCAAACAAGTGAGAATAACACTTTTTATTTTATTTTATTTTATTTTATTTTATTTTATTTTATTTTATTTTATTTTATTTTATTTTCTTTATTATCCAACGCTTCATTCGCCAAGTTACAGTTTGTGAATTTTTGTGTGGTTAAAATGTTTTTGATCAATTTCCTTTTTGTTATGAAGAAAAAGTACTGAGCAACTCACACATGAAACAACTTTATTTACATGCCATTTTTGTTCTCCTAGGACATCAGGAAACATTAACATATTCCCACAGCCAAGTAAATGTATTAACCCTGCACACAGGGCTGACAAGCCTTTCTTCAACAGGAGGTCAAACCCCATTTGACCTTTGAAACCTGTTCATGGCTTTTTTTGTTCCAGCTTTGATATCAACATTTCTCATGATCCTGAAATCACCCAAGATAGTTGAGGTACTGATAATATCAAATATCCCAGTTTAGTCACCTCCTATTTCTGTCACAGAAAAAAACCCTACCAAATTGCTACCCTTTTTTTTTGTTGTTTAATGTTGCCATACATTGATTGTCCTTTTGCATTTAAACACATTTAAAATGAACCAATTTGTGTTTATCTGAAATATTAGAAGGTCTGGTTGTAGATTTTCAACCTGGTCCTCCTCACATTAACACCAGTCTTGCTGGGCCTTCAGGCAGCTGCTTTTACTTCTGTCATTCCTACATTTTCTGCTCTGCATCCCATCCATAATCTAGAGATATCAAAGGGATAATTAGCTGTATTGGTCAGTCTTACATACAGATGACCCACAAGTCATAAAAATGGCTGTGGAATAATCTAAGCATCTCAAAAATCCCAAAAATAAAGGGTCACTGCTGGAAAAGTTGTCTGTCTTTGGACAGGAGCAATAGAAGGAACCAATGAAAGGCCTCTTTGCAAGTCTTTCATGGAGTGCGACTCTCAATGCACCCAGACTGTGTGAGAGAAGGCAACTCCTGCCAGCCAGATTAAATTGTCAAAGTGAATGAATTTAAAGCCGAGGTTTTAACTTTCTACCTATTTACATATCACATGGAGTTTAACGATTAGCAAATTAGACACAAATCATGTGCAAATCAATGCAAATTACTGGTTCAAACACACAATGTAAACTTCATTTTTCATGTTGGGATGTAGCCAGTGCCTGGTTAACAAGCATATGGATTTCTGATCGGGGTAAATGAGCTACTCCTCCTTCTTCCCCTCTCATTCCTCCACTTGGCACAAACCCAACACATTTCTCATTCAATCCACATAATTCACTCAATACTCTCCTCGTGTCAGGCTTCGTGCAGGCAGGTAATAACTTCTAGAGTCATTAAATTAGGCTGTCTGCTTTCTCTAATTTGCGCTCCTTGGTTAGAGTTTTGTGGTCACTTACACTAATTAGAAATGCTTGGTTTATTAACAGAAGATATATGCTTTGGAAAGGTCCTGGAGGTTTCCAAGGTGTTTATAGATCCCTGCAACTTTTGTTGTCTTGACTTTTGAACTGTGTCATATGTAATTATTCTGAACTGAACTGCAGAAAACCCTTTGATCTCATCCTCATAATTAAAACCCATTGCATTTGCTGCTTCTCCAATGTCACTTTTTATTTCAGAGGGGATCTCCCTTTCCCCAGGAGAGTTTACACAGAACCAGAATCACAGATTCAGACAACAGTTGTGATCAGAAGCAACCTCTGGAGGTCTGTTCTGCAAACTCCTGCTCAAAGCAGGAGCAACCTCAAAGACAAACCAGATTTCACAGAGCCACAGAATCACAGAATGGTTTGGATGGGAAGAGATCTTGTTCCAATCCTGTGCCATGGGCAGGGACACCTCCCACTATCCCTGGTTTCTCCAAGCCCCACCCAACTGTGTCTTAAACATTTCCAGGTATAGGGCAGCCACAGCTTCTCTGGGCAACCAGGGGCAGTGACTCATCGCCTTCATTGGGAAGGATTTTTTTTCTAATATCTCATTTAAACCAATTCTCTTCCAGTCTGAAGCCATTCTCCTTAGTCCTGTCTCTTTCTTGGGCAATTAATTCTGAAGTGTGGAAAATCTTCAGGGTCTGTGTGTCTGCTCTCTACCTGCTGAGCCTCAGTTCCTGTGCTGGAGGGAAAACGAATTTCCTAAAATCCAGTATGAATTTCCACTGCTGAAACAAGTGGCCTTTGCCTCTTGGCCTTTCACTGTGCAGCCCCAGGACTTTCCTCTGTCTTCTCTCAGTGTTGCCATAGACAGTGGAAGGAAGGTTCCTCTAATTCCCCTTGCAACTTCTCCCATTCCTGTGCTCCAGCCTCCAGCCCTCTCTGCTGTACTCACACCAATTTCTCATTTCTGGGGGGACTCTGAAAGATTTTCCACAGACTCCTCAGTAGCAGTTAAAATATCCAAATGTCCTTTGGTGTGCTGCTGCAAATTAGCTGTGAATTTTGAATAATGAACTTATGCAATTAGCAGCCACTATTTTTCCCTCCTGTCAGAAATCTTGGGTAGCAGAGACCTTCCTTTAAGGCCAGGTGAAGAAAAGGACAGCTGGAAAACTCTGTTTATCACCCTCAAACTGATTTTGGACTGTTGGAGACAAGGAAGATCAAAACACACAAATCAAGGGAATGTGCCCACTGGCAAGATACAATCCTCAGAGCTCCAGTGTCTCACAGAAAATCCCACACAATGTGTACACACAGCAAAAATTGAACTAAAACCATTGCTGAACTCACAGCATCCATTTAAACTGCCTCAGGCTGGAACATCTAGCTGGGAATGAGTGATTTTAGTCCCTATCAGATGTGAATAACATAAACAATCAAAGAAATATGTCTTCTCTGACATGACCCTTAATCACTGCAAAAAAAAGGAGACTGTGACCTTGATTAACATTGTGCTGCTGAATATGATATGAGAGATCCCATTGATCATGGATTCCAGCAGCTGGGGGCATACAGAGCCTTTGTTTTCATCCCTTCATTTAGTACCTACAGAATTTAAGGTATGATCAAAATAGAGATCATACCTTATTCAACGTTACACAGGCTGCATCTGTAATCTTCTGCTCCCTGCTGAATACAAAGCTCTTACATCTTTTGTACGAAATGAGAAAGAAATACTTGTATAACCTGGGCTCAAGAGGAGTTGCCAGTTAAATTTCCATTTTAATGTGTGTGCAGGAAGGCAGAGTTAAAATTCTGCAGGCAGCTGCAGGCAGTATGTTGTTGACCATTACCTATGTAGTTTCTACAGCCTAAATAAGTGAAATGTGCTATTTTTATTATAATTATTATTTATTTTGGAGGATTTGGGCCTTAAGAGTCACCTTATAATCAGAAAGGTGTTTTGTTCTGTAGCAGTACCATCATCTCTGCAACATACTAAAAGATATAATTTTTTTTCTTTTTTAAAATGTTTAAAACAACATCTTTCCCATGAATATTTATTTTATTTTTTTTAAGCTTGCTTATTTCACAGTTCATCCTTTTCCCATCTAAACTGCTCTTTCCTTTGCTCCTTGCCTTGCTGCCCAAAGAAATTAATTCTGTTATGCCCATGGTTTTGCATGTATAAAACATCAGATACCAGCATTTTTCGACCTTCTGCTTCTTTCAGAATTCTGCTCATTATTCTGTGGCTTCAAACAACCAGGTGTTATTCATATTTTTTTTTTTTACTTCACAACCATCCATCTGACCTGTCAAATGTTTTAAGATGTTTAGTCAACAAACACCCAGCAAGATGAAGAGTGCAGAAAACAGCTACAGTCTGAATCCTGGACAAAAAATGTCTACAAATACACACCTCTCTCATGAGCCCCAGACAGTCAAACAGACTAAGCTTACAGTTCTGTGCTAAATCCAGTATTACTGCTGACATTTAAAGCCCCAAAAGTTAAGAGCTCTGGAAAGGATCTGTGGCTGTAGTGGATTGCAAACTGTTGGGAATTATCTCAGCAATGTCACAACTCCCAAATTGTGCTCAGAATTTGATTCACAGGAAGTTATTCACCAGGTGAAGGGTCCAGGTAGGTTCAGGTCCTCATGTAAAGGCACTCCTGTATTCCAGGTCCTGAGGACAGCAAAGAGGGGGCAGATAATGTTTAGTTGTTTAACAGTACTTAGGAAATCTTTTATAGTGCATCAGGAAGCAAACAGGGAGCTCCTTACAGCTTTGGGTACATAAGTTACTTTTGAAAGCCTGCCCTCCTACAGACATCCACTTCTGAAAACACCTCAGTGCTTTGGGTTTAGGAATTAACCTACATGGGCACTGCAGTGGCAGAATTACTCCCTCAGCCAGGAGACTTCATTTACAGCCCTGCACTTGAGATTTTTGCCCCTGTTGCAGTATATCACAGAAACTCATTAAACGAGGTGTCTGTGAACCACTTGCTTTGTATCTAAAAATAAGTTCAGCGCCTTCTTTCCACCATGGGATCAATCCAAGAGGGAGATGCTTTTCTTAAGGAATCCAAATGCACCATCATGAACACTGCATCTCTTTGCCTCAGAAACCATATGGATTCACAGAGCAAGTGAAACTGTTGTGAGGGTTTTTTTCTGCCGTCTTTCCCTTCCCTTTAGCTCTTAAGTCTGGGCATTGTAAAGGAGGGTTGAGCACTAAACTGAACCCACAAAGAGTTTAGAGCAGTACCAGGTCTGTCTCCAAGGCTTCCATTGAGTCAAAATAAGCTGACATAAGCTGGACAATAGGATGGCTGGTTTTGTGCCCTGAAAGCTTTTGAAACTCTTTTGAGCTCGAGCTGTGATCAGACTGAATTTTAACAAAATAAAGCAGAGAAACCTGCCCGAAACAACTCTCTCTAGCTTTGGATTAATGCTATTTATCACTGGCAATTTTAGGCCTTTCTTCTAGGCATTCACTCTGTGCACTTTATCTGCTCCCAGGATTGCTCCATTGTGAAGATGAACACGAGTGTGATACTGCTCTGAGCCACAGTTCCCTTGGGAGGATCTATCAGGCAAAGCTGTTGCTTTCTCAGCTTCTGCAGAAAATTCATTCCAAATATATATCCCATATAAAACACATTTGATTTTTTTTTTTTAATACACCTCCCTCTCTCCAAGTAAATGCAGCTTCTGTTGTAGCTCAGATGCAGAGCCTTGGATCTGAAGCAGGGATAATCATGATCAGACTTAGGACATGATGACTCTGAGTGTGTTTTCTATTCCAAATTTGTCACTTTTCCTTCATAGATGTTATTTTAATCTTTTCCACAGGCATCACCTCCAGACAGCATTTGAGCCATGCAGTTATCTGTGCAGGACATGTGAATTCTGTCTTTCCCTTGATCTGCATGGTATTCATTAACAGCCTGACATCAAAATGAAAATAATTTTTTGTCTTGGATCCCAAGACTCCAACATGGGTCTTTTATTGTCATTGCAGGTATAGAAATTTGGTTTTTTCCAATTTCCTAACTTTCCTTGGAATAGATGAGCAGGAGGGGAGTAATTGTGTCTCAGCAAGCATTGAGACAAAGTAAAATTGAGACAGAAGTATTAGATAATTATTTAGGTTGGAAAGGACATTTAAAACCATTGAGTTAAACTGCTAACCTAATGCTGCCAAGGCCACCACTAAGTGGTTAAGTGCCAGAACAGAGGTCCAAATGAGTGGTTTAAACCTTCATCCTTGGAAACTTTCAACATTCAGCTGGACAAAGTCCTGAGTAACATGCTCTGACTTTGAGGTTAATCCTTTCTTCACACAGGAGGTTTCACTTCAGGCCTTATATATTCCCTCAAAACCTAATTTTTCTATGATTGCAGTACACAGGATATACAAAATTTGGAACCAAAGGTGGGATTAAATATGTGCAAATAAACTTCACAAACATAGTCAACAGCTTCTTTAGACTTGTAGTTAACTCTGTAGACCATTGTTGCTCACTGGCCTCAGCAGAGGTGGGCTGAGTTATAGGACAGTGTCTGCAGGTGGTAGTGTTTGATTGTGCTGATATTTAGCAGAAAAAAGGAGATGATGGCTTTGATTTAGGGTTTGTGATTTTACGTGACTGACAAGCCAGGCAGAGTCTGTGGATTGGTGTTTTCTTTTGCAGTCAAATCAAAACAAATAATATGGTTAAGGCACTGTTTGGGATATTGTCATATCATTATGTGGCTTCTGCTTCTGACAAACATTACTTACATTTGAAAACATTTTTTTGCCCAGCTTTCCATATGTCAGCTGCTACAAAATACACTATTTAGAGTTAACTGTTTAGAGTTAAGTGGAAAGAAAATGAAAATTATTATTTTTTCTAGTCTCTGATCTTCAAGTGCTCAAAGATCCCAGAGAGTGCAATGGGTATTAAATGTCCAGCTTTATCCATAACTCTAGGACCACTCTACTGCCTGCAAAGATTGTCCAAGCACTAGAGGATTCCAGCCTCAGCCTTGCAGTAAATAACAAACCTGTACCTTACCCAGGCATTGCTTCAGTCACTCAAAGCTCATCTAAAATAGAGAGCTCAAGGCTGGGATAAAGATTCTCCCATTTCATATAAATGCTAAATATGACCAAGCTGTTCTATAGTGTCAATATGTGGTGCTAAAAAGCTAAAAATACGAAATCAGAAGGAACAATACAGACTCTTACACAAAGTGGCACTGTGGGAAAATTTTTCAGAGAAGCAATCTTCTGGGAGATTATTGAGGCCCTGTATCTGAAATACCAAATTAAGTTCAGAAGATGCAACAACAGAATGGTTTGGGTGGAAGGGACCTTAAAGCCCACCCAGTTCCAAGCCCCCACCATGGACTCCCACTATCCCAGGCTGCTTCAAGCCCTGCCCAGCCTGGCCTTGGATACTTCCAGGATCCAGGAGCAGCCACAGCTTCTCTGGGCACCCTGTGCCAGGGCCTTCCCACTCTCACAGGGAGAAAATTTTTTTCCTAATATCCAGGCTAAACTTCCTCTCAGTTTGAATCTGTTTCCCATGTCCAGTCACTAACTGCCTTGTGAACAATGTCTCTCCATTTTTGCTGAACTCTTTTGGCATTGGAAAGCTTCAGTGAATTCACCCCAAATCCTTTTCTTCTCCAGGTTGAACAATCCCAGCTCTCCCACCGTTTTCTCTCAGCAGAGCTGCTCCATCTCTCTTACCCTGATCACCTTGGTGCCTCCTCTGGACTCTCTCCAGCAGCTCCAGGTCCTTCCTGTGCTGGGGACCAGGCCTGGAGTAGCTCTACAGCCACCTGAGCAGGGCAGAATTCCCCCTTTCCTGCTGCCCACACTGTGGGGTCAGCCCAGGACATGAAGGATTTCAGAGATGGGTCATGTCCAGCTCTGACCCATCAGCACCTCCAAGCCCTTCTGCCAGGGCTGCTCCATCTGTTCATGCCCTGCCCTGCATGGTACAAATGAATGGTCTGAGAAGTTACATGAGCACATAATCACATGCAGTCTTGAAAATTTCATCAGAACTGCTTCTAAATGGCTGCTTAAAGCCAATTTCAGGTCATAAGGAAGAAGGCATTCATCCAGTGTGCTTCCATTTCATCTAAAACCAAGTTCCAGGGAACAGGAGCAAACACAAAAAGGAGAAAGTGCTGAAAGCATTGCAATATTAAAGAAAAAAAAAACAAAGCAAAACAAAAAAAAAACAAAACACCAAACCTTTTTACATTAGCAGAAACGAATTTTTTTCTGGAGCTCTCTTGAGCCATTATGGAAAATGGTTTCTGCCATTTCAGGTGAGGGTAGTACAGTAGTGAGCACTATGCTAGGGAAGAAAAATCACTCCGATTAATTAGCAATTTTATGCAGATTTCAACAGGCGAGTGACAAGCAATTGCTGAAGCTGGACGTACTTTCAGTCTTAAATTCAGATAGTGATGTGAGACTATGAGACAGCTGTAGCATGATAATGTAAAAAGCTACTCAAAAAGTTAAGACGAAGGTTAAAGCCTACTTTGAGCATGTACACTGCAGTTCCAAATTTATTGATGGATACAAATAGAAGAACAGTTCACTCATACAGTAGTTTTACAGTCCCTGATCTCATGTGTAGGGAAAAGCATTAGTGCCAACCTCATGCTAATAGATCGCTGGGAAACAAGAACACACCAAAAGATGATCTACGTTGCTGAGAGACTCAGAGTTTGATACCAGTGGGAAATTTATTTCAGACAGGTTTACACCATGCAATGAATAAAGCCCTGAGTTTGCAAGACTGTGTGCATGCGAGCTCTCTAGGAGAGTTTGGCCAACAAATCAGTTGTAACCTTGAGTGTGTCAGCAGCCTCCCATCCATCATCCCCTTCCTCCCCCTCTGCAGGAGCACTTACATTACCTATTATGAGTCCTCTCTTCTACAAGAGATAACCCAGACCCCTCCAGTTTTCTTCAGAGGCAACATTTCTTGATTTCTTATCACACTTCCTGCTTTCTTCTTCAGGTGATCCCTATTAGAGTTATTTATAGCTAAATGTAGAATTTTGAACCTAAGTATGTCTTTTTTCCTCTTTACTCCTTTTTTCTTAAGACTTTGGAACAATTAAATCTAGGTTTAAATGAATTGATTCAACCAGTCTTTCTTCTGAACAAATTATCATAGTGCCAATATTAATGGTGCGTGCTTATTCACATGGGTAATTACTGAAGCCTCAACACAAAATGCTTTCTGACCTTGTATTTTCTGATATTTTTTCAAAAATTACTTCTCCCCTCCAAAAATGTGATATTATCTGTGTAGGCTTTATATTTACCCTTATCCTATTGTACTGATCCAGCCAAACAGAGGTGTCTGAGTGGCCTCATATCACAAACAAAATCCAGGCAGAAAAAGGCTGTTAATTCACTGGGCTTTTCTCAGATCTCCAGATTTTCAATACAGTTACAGCTGACCTTGAAACTTTGGATTTGTGGCCGAGAAGATAATGGCAGGAGTGCTGATAGACTAACTAGTGTTTGGGGATATGAATCTGGAATTTACTCCCACTAGCAGTATATCATTCTGCAGCTGAGGTATTACTTATCCTGCTACTCTTACCTCTGTCAGCACCAGGAGTAGTTATCTCCCTCCATATCATTAAGGGAGAAAAATCCTTTAGAGTGGCAGGAAACAATTTACACTTTGGAACAAGGAAAAAAAAATATAAAAGGGAAGAGCAGGTAACACAATTTGTGTGCCAAGCCATAGGCTGTGTGGCAGTGAGAAAGGACAAGTCTCAAAGAGAGTGAAAACAAGAATGCAGTTGCTTTACTATTACAACAATCCTAAGATTAAAACAATCCTAAAATCCTTCAATAGGGTTTATGTCTGTGTGTGAAACCCCACACAAACACACCCAAGTCCTTAGGATACCTTTTTTAAAATGTCAAAGTATTTCAAGAATACTGATCACCTCACACATTTTCTCAAATAAACTAACACTTAAGGTTTTACTGTAATAAAACAGGTGATTTTAGTGGCAGTTGGTATGTTCAAGGTCTTTACAAAATAAACCACTAGCCCTTACCAAAATCTAAATTACTGCCTGCATTGAATCCCAATGATCTGTGCTTCCTGGAAATAAAGGGAATATGATGCTAAACAACTGAAACAATCCTCGAAGTAAAGGAAAGTTCTATTCAAATGATGCTAAATAATCCAAAGGATCCTCTAAGAAAAGGGACTGGTGATGTTAAGAGACCTGAATAGAGGCACAAATCCCCAAAATTCAGCCTGGAGCAAATTTCAGTGGCTCTGGTCATATTCCAGATTACAGCAGTTGTTCAATATTATTTTCAAGCATTATGTCCAATGCTTGTTTGAAGAAACAATATTGGAAAATGGATTTGAAAAAAATGGGCCAGGACACAGGAAATAAATTGCAAGTTTGGACATCAAAATCACCAGGCAGGGCAATTCTAAAGCAGCCAATTTTAACACAGACCTTGGTAATTCAAGAGAACATACTCTTAATCAATAAACCTATCTGACAGCCAAAGATATGTTTTGGACTTACAGATGTTCTAAGAACAATTTGTAAATATTTTACTATCAAGGTTTATTTTAAAACCTATAATGTAATCTAAATATATAGGAGGAAAGAATCAGGAACTTTCAAACTACTTCTTAAAGTGAGGTGTGGGAAAAGAGTTGGTCTCAAGTTCAGTTAGTCTCAAATTGACCAAGTAGATCTTAATGCTCTGCTGCTGGAAAGAGCCTGCCCTGGGCCCTCCTAGTGAGGACCAAATCCCCCACCCTAAACAGAGAGAGAGCAGGGAATGGAGGAGAACACAAAGTCTCACAGTCCCCACAAGTGACTTGGCTTGGGGTGGAACCCTGAAAATAATTGCAGCAGTGATGAGCAAGTGACATCAATATAAATCTGACTTTTCTATTTCAGTCTGGGGAGAGGGAAGGCACTCAGGAGAGCTGCAAGGGACTGGATGCTGCTGGGTGGGTGCTCAGCCACCGTAGCTGTCAAAGGGATGTGTAACTTTGCCCACTTTCATTTAGACAGTGCCTATTCCAGCTCATCCCTTGGCATCGTTAACATCATTAATAGTTGCTAGAAGTTGTCTGCTCTGCCCATGCTGGGAGTAACAATTTCCTGGGTAGCTGCAGATCCCTTATATCAAATGTAATGGTGGGATGAGGATGGAGAGCATGAAGTGAGGAAAGTGAGGAATGTGCAGCCCTCTTTCACACACATAATGTTATTGTACTCATGCTGCGTTACTTTCTCCAGCCCTTTTCCTGCCTAAATCTAGAAAAACTGAATTCTACCACATCCCTACACATTCATCCTGTTCCTATGGACAAATATGGTTTCAGACATATCAAAGCACCAATATTAACAATGTAGTCCCAGAGCCAGTTGGGTAAGATTGCTGGAGGTAGAATCGCAGAACATCCTGAGTTGGAAGGGACCAATAAGGATCATCAAAGTCCTACTCCTGGCCCTGCACAGGATCACACCAAGAATCCCACCCTGTGCAGATAATATTCTTTCCTCACAAAAGAGCTGCTCTGCCAGTGAACTGGCTGGTTAGTCAGGACCCAAACACCTCAGATTTTACTTCTGGCTTGGCAGGGTGGCCTTGGGCAATTATTGTCCACTTACCCAAACCTCCCTTTCCCCCAAAAAGAATGGGCAAGGGATCTGCTTCTACCAAATCCTGCAAGAGATTAAGATATTCTTAACTTTGAAAGCCACTTAATGGACTCTTATCTCCCCAGGCCAGTATTCTTTTTCTCTCAAGAAAAACAATAACCTGGAAAGGCACCAACAAAGAGTGGAATATTAGTGTGGAATAAAGATTGTCCTTATGTTCTTCCAGGTCTGTTGGAAGTAGTACTCTGCCAGCTAAAGAACACAAATTATATGGCAATAATATCTTGCCCATACTTTCAAGGAGATCAAACATTTTGTACTTGCAGATTACGCACTTTTTATGGAGAAAAATATATAGAATAGGATGGAAGAGGCCTTGAAAACCATCCAGTCCAACCCACCTGGGAAAAGCAGGGAAAGAGGTGGGGTCTCCTAAAGAAGAGGGTCCACAACAATTATTGGTTACTATTTAAATCCCATTTCCCTTGGAAAGAGGACAGCTTTCCAGCTGAACCCTGCTGGAGAAGGCACCTGCCACAGCCAGAGTCCCCAGCTTTCCACTGGCATCACCTCCACATGTCTTGTATAACTCACTGCCTATTATTCCATGCTGTGCTCCCCTGCCCAACCCTGCAGCTCTGGACTGTAAAAGTGCCACAATTTACAGCTGACAGTGAGATGGGAACGCTCAGGAAATAAATTCTGAGCCCCCTGATATCAACAGGCACCTTCAATCACACAGGGAGAGCAGAGCATCCCCAGCAGCTGCTGGCACAGCTCTCCTGATCTCACACTCCCCCAGCTTCCAATGGCCTTGAACAAGACTGGAGCAGTTTAGTGACATCAGGAACAATTACTAGTTTGGGTGGAAAAATCTGCATTGCATTATTATTTATCAGTTGGGTATTTCTCTTTTAAACCTGTGAGTGTCACTGCTGATGTTCTGGGAAGGTAGCAGAGCAGTCTGAACTCCACCTAATGAACTTGTGCTAATGAATAAAAGAAATGGTCTGTGCTGTGGCATTTTAAATTTAAGTTTTTAATTTTTTTTCTGATAACAGCAATGCTATTAAAACAGTCTCTTTGTACTAAGAAAATGGAATTCATAGCTGTAATCAGAATTTTATTCTTATTGGTGAGCTAGAAAGAGAACACAGTCTATAATGTCATATGGTTGGTGCATTTCCACATTCACTGCTTATTTATTTCCCAAGAGACTAAAACATTTTTACTTTCATCAGTAAAAAAGCAGCAATTTCCCATAATATCTTTCAGGTCATACAATGTCTATATTGAGGCTGTCACGTGTTGTTTTTTCATCTGTGGTGGTTTTGTTTCTTTTGGAGGGGTGGAGGGTGTGAAGAGGGAGAAGGAACAGCATTTGAGAAAGAATTGTATAACTGAGACTACATCAAGCTCTCAGTCAGAAACTCTCAGGCAACAAATTCTGCATCCAAGACACTCAATTTTAAATGAAGAGTTAATCAATGGGTTTATTTTAAAAGAAGAAAAAAAAAAACAACAGGGGGCAGGGATTAAAAAAACCCGACAAAACAAACTAGAAAAAAGGAAGGTAATTATTCCAACTTCAGTAGTGAAATATTGTATCACAAGCCATTGTGATTTAATGTGTCCTGTTCCTGCTTCAGCCTGGTCATGTTCTCCTGACAGGATTTCTGTGAAAACTGGTACATAATCATCTGCAGTTTATCTTCATCTGTCAAAAAACATGCAAGTCTCATCCACACCGCGAGTGCCCTTCCTGTGGCTCTGTCTGTGCATGCAGCTGACAATTGTCACATCCTGGAGCTTTAAGCAGCACAAAGGCTTCACTGGTGCTGTGTCTAATGGATTCACACACCTCTGCATTCACATTTATATTTACTGATAATTATTGTTGCCAACCCGGAGCAAATAAACGAGGTGTGAACATTTGTTTGGGTTTCTGAGTGAGGCTAACATTTCACAGCAATATCTTAAAGCTGCAATGCTTCCCATGAAGTTTTATCAGAGTTGTGCCACACAGCATAAGGGAAATAAATGCCAAAGGCATTAAAAATATAGGTCCTTACTGTTTTTTTAAAAAATGGCTCTGTGATCACATTGTTGCATAGAATGTAACTTTGTATTTCAAATATTTTTGTTCCTGTCTGTGTATGAGTGCGTTGATAGGATAATGAAACATTGAAATAAGGTATTACTGAACAGTTTTCCCATGTGCAGCTGTGCCAGTTGAAAAAAATACTATCAGCAACAGGAATAAAACAGCCAAAAATCAAAGTTTAGGAAGGCTTAGGAAGATTATTGCAATACTTCCAGTGCAGAGGAGATACAGATCTTAAACATATTCCAAATCTATTCAGGCTTCAGAATAGTTTGGAATGATCCAAACTATTTTTCCTCAATTTCATTGAGAACTCATATTTAAACACATATCCTAAGTAACAGGGATTCTGAGACACACAAAATTCCAAACAGTCCATTTCCCTGGGCTGAATCAGCCCTACCTAACTCAGGTTTGGTTAGAGCCACCTGGCAGGGGAAACAAAGAAAACAGGGAAAACAGGGGATGGAAGCTGTGCAGCATCCTCCAGCAAGTCCCTGTCGTGCCTGGCTGTCAGGGACACGAGCCTGCAGCACAGCAGATCCTGATGACAGCTCTGGATCACAGCATCCCATCAGACACAGAGCACAGTGTCTGACACCAGAGGCTGTGCTGGGCTGGAGTCGGATGTGGACACTTCCAGGAGGTGATAAGGATCAAAGATGCAGCCAATCACTTAAAGCAAGCTCAGGGGAAGTTAAACAGGTCAAACCAATTTTAAACAACAAGGTAAGGCAAAGGGGATTGGCTTTAAACTGAAAGAGGGAGGATTTAGATTGGATATTAGAAATAAATTCTTTATTTTGAAGGTAGTGAGGCCCTGGCACAGGGTGCCCAGAGCAGCTGTGGCTGCCTCAGGATCCCTGGAAGTGTCCAAGGCCAGGCTGGGCAGGGCTTGGAGCAACCTGGGATAGTGGGAGGTGTCCCTGCCCATGGGGAAAATGGTCTTTAAGGTCTTTCCCACACTCAGTAATTCTATGACTCCAGGATATTATCATCTTAAAGCATCTTGAATCATTCATATTATCAAATCTTTCCTTCCAAATTCAGTGAAGTTTCCTTTCATTCACTCAGCTTTTCCGTTCATATCTCATTTTGCCCCACTTCAGCCCCCAAATCCTGCAGAAATCATCATGTGCTTAATGGCTGACATGCCTCCAGCGGGAGGATGTGATGTCAAACACGTGCTCTGGTTCCTCATACACATCCACCTACCAGCTGAAACACTTCAAGAGGAAATTTCATTTGCATTAAGTTTATGGATGTTGAATGCATTGTTGCAGTAGGAAAACAATCACACCAGAACAATGATTTGCCCTCTCTCCATAAGGAACACTACAGAAATCCATTCCTGCTGAAGCACATCTTATCCAGAGAGCTTCAGAAACAGCAGGTTTCATTCTTGACACTTACCAGTGGCAGGATGGTTGGTTTTTTGATTTCATCCTTCCAGCAATGTCATTTCCCCTAGTGAATCAGCACTTTGGCATCTCATTTTCTTTCTAAAATGGGGGAAACAATGTCTAGAGTAGCAGAAGCCCATGGACACACAGATTTTAGATGAGAGACAAGAAAAGGGTCAGACACCTTCCTTTGTGCCAAGGCAATGATTATACTGACTGGTTGCTTTATTTAGATGTAGTGCAGACAGCTTGCAGTGGGTCCATTAGAACTGCCTTGCTCTTAATTAAATTGACTTTTAAAAGCTTTGATTAATTATGATAGAGAGCAAAGGTTTCCAGCTGAGAGATGATTATATCAGAAAACAGCTCCTGATGCTGACCAGATCAGGTCAGTGTTTGAAGCCTTTTATGTCACAGAATAAACTGGACACAAAATTGTCACTAGCAGGATTGTAGATGTTAAGAAACATTTATATTGTTCAAAGAGATCTGTGATTGCAGGAGACTAGTAATTTCTTTATTTATTTTAATGGGTGGAACCGAATGAAAAGAAAGAGAAAAATAGCAGGATTGTAGATGTTAAGAAACATTTATATTGTTCAAAGAGATCTGTGATTGCAGGAGACTAGTAATTTCTTTATTTATTTTAATGGGTGGAACCAAATGAAAAGAAAGAGAAAAATAACAGTTTGGAGTTATTTTTTGAAAAAAAATCAGAATATGTATTTATTGTAGAGATGGATTTTTTTTTCACCCTAATTGAACTAAAAAAATGAATAATTTATTTTTTTTTAATTTTGTGAAATTCATTCACCATGTAAACTACAAGGTCTTGAGAGACTGTGTAAACAGAGTCAGATACTTTGCATCTCTCCACCTCATTTCCATCCAAACCCTCAGTGGCTTTCTCAGGTTGGTGCAGGGATTTTCTGATATCTATGGCACTATTACGAAAAATGATGTGCTTGCCTGAGCTGCATAAGGAACAAATTTGCATTCAATTTCCCAAAGAGCCATCGAAAGTTTACACGTCCTTGAGAGCATCACTGAAAGTGGGATTCACTGAAAACCAACTGATAGTCGAGTTCTGCAATGGCTCTGGGAAGCCAGCAGTGAAAATTGAATTGCCCTGTGCCAGGGCTGCTGTCTCACCAAGGGCTCTGGCTGGAAGCTGCGTGACAAGGTCAGAGCAGATGCAGAAAGTTGCAGGACACAGCTCTCCCTGCCTCATTTTCTACCCCTTTAATTTAGTAATGACAGCAATTCCCAGGGCTACTGTATCAGGGCATGTTCATTAACATTTCAAGTCCTGCTACTAATGACAAGATGACAAGTATAGGTGAAAGATTTAAGAGAGTGAGACTCTGCTTCTGGACTTATTTTGCAGTGCTGATATTTGTGGCTTCTTAAATCTTGGTGTTGCAGACATTCCCATCTTCCCTGAATTTATAGTTTTCTTTAAACCCCTGAAAATTTCTGGCATTGTTTCTCTCCTTTATATTTATATCCCTGTTTAGTTTATTTTATTTTATTTTATTTTATTTTATTTTATTTTATTATATTTTTATTTTATTTTATTTTATTTTATTTTACTTTATTTTATTTTTTTTTACTTTGCTTTATTTTATTTTATTTTATTTTATTTTATTTTTAAATTTCACTACAGTGGTTATTTTCCTTTTAAAAGCCTCTTGGAAATAGATATCCTACTTTTTTCCTGATAATCAAATTATGGGTATTTTTTAATTGTATTTACTTTTTAGAATTGCAATTTGAGTTGGAACCAACTGTAATATGCAGAATTTGTTTCAGTACTGAAATTTAAGTCTATTTGAATGAGCTGTATATAATATTTTTCTTTGTCACCTATGCTGTTACCCCATCAACCTTCAGACTAAGGCTTAGAGGGAATAGGTTGTAATACTGATAACACACTCTTTGGGATAATTCTGCTTGAATATCAAGATCTGATTAAATATCACATGTGAAAATACTGCTGGGAAGTGTGCAATAAACTCGGGAAAGAAGATATGATGAAATGAAATGCAACTGAAAAAAAACAAAAAGAGAAAATTTGCAAATGAAATGACTACAGCCAAATGTACTGAGATGAAATGAGGGGCAGTGAAAAGGACAGCAACTTGCCAAAATCATTCAAGCTGAAATCTCATAATCAGGAAAGAAAGGTAAACAAAGAGACAGGAGAAGAAATTGAAGGTATTAAATGCTACAAAAGAAAGAGAGAAAATTCTGGAACAAAGTGAAAACAAGAAAAGTGAATGGGAATGGACATGAAATCCACAGAAATGGACCAAACCTTTCTGAATTGATCTTCCTTGAAATCACAAGATTTCATTGAATTTCCGAAAAGGAAGAATTTGAAATCAGGGAAGGAAGTGGAACAAACACTCTGGAAAGGATATATGATAAAATCAAATGCAACTGAAAGAAAAAAAAAAGAAAGTCTAAATGGAGTGACTGCCAAAATGTACTGAGATGAAAGGAGGTGCAGTGAAAAGAGGTCAAGCTGGGGATGAAAGCAGCGTCTCAGGAGAGCACACATCAGCAGACTTGGGGGTCAGGCAATATAACACAAAAGACACAGAGAAAATTCAAGAGTCACCTCATGATGTATTGCTTTCCTTACTGCCTTCAGAATGGGGCTCTGTCACTAGTACAGTGAAATATTGATGCTAGAGCATCCACCCCACCCCACTCCCATTTTCAGATCTAAATTCAGACATGACTCTCAGTACAAAATACACTTTTCCCTAAACTAATCCTGGTCACTGGGATGTCCCTTCTGCCTTTACTGTAAGCTAAAGAGTCCACTAAGAGTCCAAGCTCAAAATTCAGGTAAATGCCCTCACTGGATTTTAGGGTCAAGCAGCCGTGGGGCATTTCAGAAAAAATGAAACAGAAATGGTTCCTTGGTGGGAACCATACCTTAAGACCTTTTGAGCTGTTGCCCTCAGAGAAGGCACCCAAACAGCAATTTCTCACCTGCACTGGGGCAACAAAACCTAGGGGAGCACCATGAGCATTTATGTGCTTGTCCTGTGTGTTTTCCAAAGGTTGATTACAGGGAATTAAGGATCCCTGGCAACAACAGTATGGGCAAAGCACCAAAGTGGGAAGCACCAAGAAAAAAAAAACCCCTCTAGTAATCATCACTTGAAAAAACATATTCCCTACTTCAAGTCATGGTCCCACACAAAGCATTAAACAGAAACCTGATGTTATATTTACAGAAACACCTGTACAGAGAGTGAACCTCCAGGAAGAACACACAGCAAGTTAGAAATAACTTGAGCGTGTGCAAGGACATCTGAGTGAAAGGAGAACTCAGAATTTTCTGCAATTAGACCTTTCCCTCACTGCACATATTTTTATCCCTGATAATAAAGCATTTTCTCAAAATTAAGAGTCCAACCTCTCATCTACAGTCTTAATTATAGGGCAAAAAATTACAGCTTAACTGCAAACATCAAAATTCATTTCAACAACAAGTTCAACTTTTTAAAAAAATTAAAGTTTAATTACATATATTTAATTTAATAGTTGAATAACAAAACTTTCATCTCTCCTGTTTTTCCTTGTATAGACCTTCAACAGCCTAACACCCACCACTTCTCCTTCTCTTCCCTTCCTTTTACCAAGGGACAGAATGGGTAATTTTAAATTTTTTTTTTTCCTGGCTATAACGTGGTTGTTATATACTGCAGTTACGTGCAATAGATTAAACCTGTTATAATAAACAAACCAACTTTCCATCCTTTGGGCAAATTTGTACAATCTCTCCTGCCTTCTCCCCACAGGACGATAGGTTCACAGAGAATAAAAATCAAAATACTGAAGGATGAAGGTCCTCAGAGCAACTGAGTCAGAAATTCTCCAGTGACTGTGGAAAGGGCAGGCAGTTATCTTGTCCTGATGGCAATAATCCTTAAATTACTGCTTTAATTAAACATTTAGAGTTCTTCATCAGAGATATATGTATTTCACATAGAACTCTGCTGCAATTGCAGCAGAGGAGTCTCCTCCTGCCTTCCTGTGCTGTGGCCAGCTTTGTTCCATCTCCTCCTCAGAGCTGGGGTTTGATTTGTTTATGTCTCTGTCCCCAAAAACTCTCCCCCCTCACTGGAGCAAATCCAGAGGAACCCACCAAGGGCATCAGAAGGATGGAGCAGCTCAGCTGGGAGGAAAGGCTGGGAGAATTGAGATTGCTCCAAGAAGAGAAGTTCCAAGGTGACCTAAATGTGGCCTCCTGTGCCTGAAGGGAGCCCACAGGAAAAGATGGGGAGAGACTTTACAAGGGCCTGGAGGTACAGAACGAGAGGGAATGGGTTCAGACTGAAAGAGAGTGGGGTTAGTTGGCTATTAGGAAAAAATTCTTCCCTGTGAGGGTGTTGAGGCCCTGGCACAGGTGCCCAGAGAAGCTGTGGCTGCCCCTGGATCCCTGGAAGTGTCCAAGACCAGGTTGGATGGGGCCTGGAGCACCCTGGGATGGTCGAAGGTGTCCCTGCCATGGCAGGGGTGGGACTGGATGATCCTTAAGGTCTTTTCCAACCCAGGCCATTTCATGATTATTCAGTGATCCTTAACCTGCTTTTCTCCATTTCTAGAGCAAATCAAACCTTTGAACACTTTGGAATTCTTTTTCTTTTTATATAAAGTTTCTTTGGTGACTTTTTGTCCACATCTCATCTGTCTTGAGCCTCTCTCTTGCTAACATCTATGACAGTTCTTTAAAAACTTATTATGTCCCCATCAATACCTCCCTTCACTGTGACACTTTGTAGCCACTGTAATAAAGACTGCAAAAATGACCAGGACAAATTCACACCAGCAGTTCCTTGTAGTTTATTGGAAGAACATAAATAAACAAAAAATAACATGAACTCTTCTCTGTTGAGATAGTGAAATACTACCTTTTCCTCTGAGATTCAAACATTTAGTAACATAGGTTTTATTTTTATATAATCATATAATTAATAATTAGGTAAAAGGATCATCTTTTTGCTTTGGATTTGCACAGGAATTAGCTCAGTGAAGTCTTGAACTGATCTCCCTCTGAACAACAAATGCTGATTACAGTATCTCTCCTCTAGAAGTAATTTATTTATATTTTTCTAAATGATCATTAGTGAAACATTATTGAACTCATGAAAAAAAGAGAAGATGATAGACAAATTATGTTCTGCTAATGAAGACAGAGAGAGAGAGATTCAGATCTTTCTATTTTGTATCTCACAGCCCCACTGGAATCTGCCAGACAATTGATTTAATACCTCATGAAATTTTATTTGCATAACAGCATGTGTATCTATGCCATGTAATCTGAGAAGAGAGGGAAAAGAGAAAAAATTATTAAACAGGAGAAGCAGCAGGAGAAGTGAGTCCTAAGAACCTGGGTTACACTGACTCTTAGAACTACTCAAGTTTTTCAAGTGCTAATGACATTTCCCTGCTAAAATTCATTCTTTTCAACTGGCAGGGACCAGGGAAATTTTCATAAAAGTTTCTTCCTTGTGTTGTTTATAGCTACTTTTAGATCTTTCACATGGCTTTCAAATTTCAGAAAGAAGGTGGAGGGTAAACAAATATTTTTAAACTAGGTGTGATTTTTTTTCCCTTTTTTCTTTAGTCAGCTTTGTTAAATATATTCACTACATAAACTTGAAAGTAAAAACGAAAAATAAAAATAAAAAAAAAAAGAAAACATCTATCTTGTCAATTCTTCTGATATATTTCAGACTTAGAGGGGTTTGAAACCACCCAGCAGGGCAAGAACTTAAAAAATAATTTTATAGCATGTTTGAAATTATAAAATCTAGATTTTCAAATTTGTTTTTTGGCTTGTATCACAGCGGAAGAGGATTTTATTTTTTTCAAAGTTCTTTTAAAGTAATTGATGTCACAATCAGTGTCTTGACTTGTACCATCTTTGAACTCATGCAACGTAAGGAATGGCAGCTTAAGATCTCAGCTCCTGTTTTTACCAGTCATGCTGCACACATTGCTTTGATCTCAACCCAATTTAGCTGACCTTTCCAGCAAAACCAGGACAGAACCCATCCAACTGCATGGAAATTTTAGTCTTAGCCTCATTGAGGAAGAGGCACAGAAAAGCAACCTCTTGAAGGAATATTTGGATAAATAATGACACCAAAGACTCAGTAGAAATTATTGGGCTGTAGCCAGCTCTTTTCTTAGTAACACCCTCTCTACAGCTAAATCAATTAAATAATTAATTATTTTTTTGATATTGAGGGACGTGTTTTGTCACCAGTGAATTTCTTTTATTTCATCATGCTCTTATCTAGAGAGTACTCACCTATAATTGAACTTTTCTCCAAAGTTCATTGCCTTCCAATTTTTCCCTTCTATCAGTGTAAATTCACTTCAGAAATGCTGCTTAGCTCTTCCAGCTCTCCTTTATGTATATGAAAGAGGCTTTTTCTCCTGTTTTGTGGTTACTTTCTTGCCTTCTGGGACTCCTTTGAAAACCTTGTCTGCAAAGATGGAGGATGAAGAGAACTCAGCTTTAGTTTCTTTCCATCAAAAAAAAACAAAATAACAAAAAAAACCAAAACCCACCGACCAACCAAAAAACCCACCACCAACAACAAAGAAAACAAACAAAACAAAACAAACAAACCAACCCCAAACAAGCAAACAAAAAACCCCACAAACAAAAAAAAACCCAAAACCAAACAACCAAAACTCCCTGCATTTACTCCTTATCATAAGCCACTTTGAAATCATAACTGGAAAATCACACATCCTGATTTCATCTTCCTCAAGACAGTCCACTGCAGATTGGGGTTTACCCAAACAATGCAAGTCTGCTCATGAAAAACCTTTGTCACCATCACCAGGTTTAATTCCATAAGCCCTACAGTTTTCTCATCCATGGGAGCTCCCATTTCACTTTCAGACTGTGATCTCAAAAGAATTTGATGACATTAGGTGGTCTGTTGTCAGTATTCCTACTCCCCTGTAAATTACTGACTTTGGAGAGCAATGTGGGACCTTGACACTGATCCTTGTCTTCCTTCAAATTGTCAGGTTTAACTTGATGGAATTGCATTAGTGAGAAACCAGATAATGGTCCTAACTCAATAAAGCACATTATTTGTTTACTTTTAAGCTGATGGCAATCCCACTGAAGTTTGCCAGCCTTGAGTATATTCCAGAATAGCAACACTTTGGGAGTGAGGATTGGAATTTATAAAGGTGTTCAGCCTGAATACTTCCCCTCTAATGTAATATAGAAGCACGTTTATAATTTAGGAACCTGTGCTATAGGACAGAGACAGAAATATTTGGCATGAATAGCTTCACTGATATGTCTGTTATAGAGGGTTTTCCTAAAAATGGAGAATCATACAAAACAGCCAAATTCCCAGGCACTGTCCAAGGGGGAGCAGTGAAAAAGTCGATTCCAAGTTAAGAACATCATTTGTAGAAAGTCACACTGGATTTGCACTGTTGATCACACACACATACAGATCTCCCCTGTAGCAGGACTTAGATGGTTTATTCAGTACTTGCCCCTTGCCTCTCAGTCGACTCCCAGGCCCCACAGCACCTCCTGCATTTGGCTTTGGTCTTTCTGATCAGTTGTCAACCTGCAGACCCCTGGTCTCTCTAGAGTTTGAGCAAAAATAATAGTCTGAAGAAAATCTTAGTCTTCATTAGTTATTCCTGATCAGTTTTAAATTCCTCTAATTTTATGCTTAAGTTAAGAACTATTATTATCAAACTAAGACCCCCACAGGCAGGAGCTTCCACCCCCAGGCTGGCTGGTCTGTTTTGAAAAACAAGACTCATGGTAATGCCATGAAATCTTCAAATCACATGAAGAACTTAATGTTAAACCTTCTCAGCTAAACACAGCTGACTGGCTTATCTCTATAAATACTAAGACCATAATAAATTGATAGTAATTTACGTGGGTGTCCAAATAATGGGGTGTTATGAAGAGGAGAGTGTAATGAAATCAGAACGATGTAAAAACTGTTACATCCTATTTTGACTGAATATAGTATCAAGGCAGATTACCAAATTAAGAGAAACATATTTTGATTGCATTCTAGGTGATCAAGATTTTGTCTGCTTTGGAAATGGCAAGCAGTTAAAGTATATCGCTGAAAGAAAATTTGTGAAGGAGCTCTGAAATAATATGCACACAAAAAGCCCAAAAGCCTTCAAAGAAGACAAAAGATTTTTCAGGTCTGCTTTTGAAGCAGAGAAAACAAGAATATATTTATACAGCTGATAGAAAAATAAAAAGGCACGATGGTTTAGAAGTTATAATCACATTTCTCTTTGAACAGCAAGTGTTTTAAAGCACAACTGAGTCTACCATAGCAGAGGTTTTAATTTCCTTTAGGATAAATGAAGGATGGGTTGGGCTTGGCCTTAGAACTTTTAAGACAGGTTAAGTTCTCTGCATCTCAGCAGAATCACTCTTTCAGGCCTTATGTCCTGAGTCTTAATTCCCTGTTTCTAAAATAGAGGAGATGGCTTTTTTCTGCCTCTGAGGATTTCTGGGAGGATCAATACATTAAGGATGGGAGGCATTCAGATGTGGAGGTGATGTGAACTGTGCATCTCAGAGACGGATAGCTGCTGAAAGGGAGCCAAACCCTCAGTTTTCAGAATCTCAGAGAGATTTATTATTCTGGTCCTTACACAGTGGAAAGCTGCATAAAAATAATGTGACCTTGAGATTCTGTGTCTCCTGTTTTGATTGCCTCAGTGCCCAGCAAAAAGACCTCAGAGGATTGACCCAAAACTGCTCATTTTTCTGCTTCATTTTGGGGTCCCACTAAGTGACCGTGCTCCTGCACTGGCCAATACCCTCTTGCACTTTTGGTTAAAAGGGAAGGAAAAGTGTCATGCTCTTAACAGAGTCTTGTACCTTGCCCTGCTGTGATGGCTGAGGCTGGAACCTCAAGTGCAATCTGGTGATACTCCAGGTCTGTAAAAGACTGACAATCCCACCCAGGAGAGAACTGTGCCACTTGCACATTAAAGTGTCCCTCCTCATAGACCAGAGACTGTCTTATCCCTTTGCCTCTCAGTTCCTTAAGACACACAAAGAAACCATATTTCAAGAGAAATTCTTTCTTTTCTTGCGTCTCACCCACCTGATCCATTAAGATATTCCAGCAAAGACCACTGCAAATGCAGACAAATGGAACAAACTTTTGACAAAATGGAGATGGATATGGTCCTCCTTGGTTTAACCTTTTCATTGCATTTCAAAATGTTAAAGCAAGTCTACCAGTAAAGCCTATCAAATTCAAAACATGTCTGATGTAAGATAAAATCATCAGAAAAATCTTTAGAGTTTGAGAACTATTGTAGCTGAGTAAGGATCCAGAAAGCAGAATTCAGATCAGTGTTTCCTAAACAGATAAAGTGGAGGTGGGGGATGCAAAAATCCGTGCTTGAGAATCGAGCACTACGGCAAGAAGCAGCAAGCAAGAACAAATCAGAGGGCAAGGTGCTAGAAGTCCAGGTCTCATACTCCTCATTTTAACACAAAGAGGGATTAGGAAGTGTTGTTTTCTCCCCTCTGTTCATTCACAGAACACGGCTAAAATAGGAGAGAGGATTATTTTTATTGCGCTGAATGAACAGAAGCTATGGAAACTCAGAAGTAGGGTACAGCATTCATTTTGGTCCTAATTAAACACTTTCTAATCTCATATTGAGGGCAAAGCTCATCTGATTTGACAGAAACACCTCCAGACAAAAGAGAAAAGTCTAAATGGCTGAAATCTCAGCTAATGCAGCAGGAGTGGTTATGAGATTCCTGTTCTTCGTACAACAGCAAAGGTACTCAGTGTTTATTCTTCACTTGACCAAGAATTATGTTACACATGTAACAAATAAGATGTCAGGGAAGGCAGCACATTATTTCCTGCTATTCATGCATAAGCACTCCAGGAGTTCTCACAAAGCCATACTATAAGATAACTTGAGCACTAAAATAATAAAGAAAATATTTTATAGTCAGGATTAGCCAGTATGACCCCTAGAGAATTTATAAAACAAAAACATACAAATTGCACAAAGGATTTACCAAGGTCACGAGAATAAGACAATGGATTCCAGTGTACACTACAACATATTTTCTAATTATATAATTTCATGTCAATTCTCTTCTGTTTCTTTCCACAGAGAAGAAAGTGCTCAATTTCTCAATTACCTCCTGAATTCTTCAGTGCTTATTACTATAGTAACCAAATGCCTCAAAAACATTAATTAATTTTCAAAATATCTCTGTGGAAAATTAAATCCATCTGGACATGGTCCTGGACAAATGTTTTAAGGGGGCCCTTCTTGAGCAGGTGGTTGGGCCAGATGATCTCCAGAGGTCTCTTCCAACCTCAGTCATTCCGAGATTTTGTGAAAAATAACATTATCCTCATTTTATTGAAAGGGAACAGAGGCAGAGGGTGATCAAGACTGCTTTTTTTGCATCTCCCATTCAAAACACATTTGTATAATATTTTAGGCATATTTGCATTTGTCTCTTCAAAGAAAAGATTTTCCATCTCTAGTTTAGTATTTTTGCAGATGAGATACAGTGTTTTCCTTGAGTATCAAAGAACTGACAGTCTCAGGACTGAACCTCCACTTTAGGATCAATCAGACACAGATATTTTCCTTTTCTTTCCCGCATTTTACTTATCAGGATGCACATCCTAATTTGTTGATCTCCAAACCTCAAGCTATAATCCTATCAAGCTGCTTTCACAAGATAGTTTTCCCTAAATTAGCATGCTTAGATTTGTATTTAGTGCAGGGGGAAAAGGCAGACACTTCCATCACTGTCCTTCCTTCTCCAAAGCCTATCACAAAAAATTCAGCTCAGAGAAGTCAACAAGATTATAAAGCTTCAGCTCAAAACCAGACTGAACCTTGTAAAGCTATAAAGAATACCTAAAAAGAGAGATTTACAGCAAGGAGAGTCAGGAAAAAACATTGTTGAGTCTGATGCAGACAGAAGAAGTTTGATTCACCAGGCATTTAAATACGGCAGCCTCATTGTAAGTCTTCTCCCCAGTTAGGTTTAGATGACTCTAAATTAGGATGGGATTTTGTACCAGCTGAGCTTTGAAGGTAAAAACAGGCTTCAGGGAATGAGGTTTTGCCTGAAGCTTGGATTCTCTATGTGGAATTTTTGGTGCTTTAGGAATTTTATATTGCCTGACATCACAGCTGAAATAAACCTGGCTGGTATTACACCAAGTAATTCAGGGGCTTGGGCAGACTCTGCCAGGGAAAGGTCTCCAAACAAGGGTGGGAGTCACAAACCCAGCAGCCCCTGTGCAAAGCAAGCTCCAGTGCTGGGCTGACTTTTTTCCAGCTAGGAATAACTTTGCAGGTAGCTGGGACACAGTGCCATGGAACTGCAGTCATTTGGCAGGCAGCAAACCACATCAAGTTAGCCCCGCTGAGTCCAAGTCACAAAGCAAACCCTCAGAAAGCTCAGAGATTAGCTATCACAAACTTCTAATTTTGTTATTTTTAGCAATAAGAGCCAAATAATCATGCTCTTGGGAGCCTGTATCCTACCAGGCACACTAGTGGGTTTTTTGAAAATTATGCTAGTGCCAGACTGAAAATACAAACATAACAGGGAGGAAAAGTTGGTTTTTGCCTACTTAAATTTTTATTTTTCATGTACTTTCCAGTAACTTCCTGGTGATTATTCAACACGACTCCTTGGTTACAACCATGTCAACTTCCAGCAGGTCTGCCAACTTTCCTGGGAGATGAAGGGCAATTCCACCTACATTAACACTTCCCTCCACGTGCTGCAGGCTAGGGCAGGCAGGCAATGCCTGTGCAAACAACCTGGTGGAATTCAGCAACTGAAGCAGAAACAGCTGATAAGATCCTCTGTATTGTCTCAAAGTGCTTGCAATTTTTAGTAATAGTGCCAGCAGATTAATTAAATCTGAGGGGAGTCTGAGAAGCAGGACCAAGTGAAATAGATGTGGTTGCAGTAGGAGGAGAGAAATACAGAGTGAAATCCTTTCTTTGGGTTGTTTTACCCCAAACTGTGTCGAACATGTGCCTTTCTCTGGCAGAAGAGCCTCTATGGCACCTTTTCTTCTTGCATTGTCACAGGTGAACAAAAACATGAAGAGGAGGAGGAAAAAGAGCTTGCACCTTGTAGGAAAATTAGCATAAAGGTTGGTAAATATTTGATTCCTTTGCAGATTGCTACATGCAGTGTTGGCTGAGTTTTCTTTCTCCCATGTTCTCATTCTTTTTTTCATTGAGGTCACCCCATGTCTATCTTACACTCCCCAGGGAATCCTGCTTAGATCATGCGGTTTTCTTTTTCTTGAAGTTATTCCTCTGCCAAAAAAGACATCTTTGCACCTTTAGCCTTTGCTCTGTACCATGACCAGCTCTTTTCTACTCACACTCTGCCTGTTTTGCTTATTGAGGTGAAAATTCCTCAGCGCAAGGTTTGCAAGTGTCTCTGGGCTCACACAAAATTCAGCACCAGCTGCCATGCTTTTAATGACAATTATAACACAACACAATAAAATACACAAGCCATAAAAGGGGTGTGTATGTGAAGTTTGAAAGCAAGAACAGTCCTAGAAGAAAAATCTTCAGGCTCATTCAGTCTTGAAGAGAAATTCAGCATGGAATTTTATACATGAATTAGGACAGAGATAAATATTTGAAGTAGGATCCCCTCTTTTTTACTCTTTTTTTTTTCCTCAGACTGGCCATGATGATATAAAAATATTCCTTCTTTTACTGTGCAAAATTAGAGTTAAATCCAGGCTAAGCATGTTTACTTTCTAGAAATCCTATAGAAATATGTGATAATGCACAGGCTTGAGGCTCAAAACTTCGTTAAAACAAAACAAAACAAAACAAAAACAAACAACAAAAAAACCCAAACAAAAAACCCTGAAACAAACAAAAAAAAAAACCAACCAAAAAAAAAGTCAGAAATACATGGAAAGTGAGTGTAGTTTCCACAGATTAAAAATTTTAATGAATCAGATGAGGCAAAAGAATTTGTTTGTACCGTCTTGATGTCATATATGTGTTCTATGACTGCATCTTAGAAAACCCTGTAGAGACAGGCTAACTTTATTATTCCCATTTTATAAGCAGGATTGAGATAAAGAAAGAAGGATCTGTCATCATTCTCAAAATCTGCAGTAAGGTCAAAAATTGACACATTGCTACTGTTCCAAACACAAGATTGTGCTTCCAGTACAAATGGCTAGACAAGAACCACAATCAGAAAGTCCTAATTGATTATACACTACCGTGGATGTTACTTTTAATGTGCTACAGATGCTTGGATACTGTGCACACCAGATTTCATGTCTTTCATAAAACAATGACCAGATGTAGAGAATTTCATAATAATATTTAATATCTTAGGTATTATGAGATTTTTTTTTTCATCCAGCTTTTCATATAGTGAAGCTAAAGAGAAAAAGGTATTTAATTTTCTTTCTCCTCTAATGTGCCATTATAAGTTATTTAATTGTGCAAACATATGCAGAAATATAATATATACTCATGTGAACAAGAACTCTGTGGCATCATAGAACATTAATGTACCCTGCAGATTTTTTATTGTTTAGCTCTGAATTGTACCTAGAGAGGCACTGACATTACTGATGCAGAAGGAAGCATTTTCTCAAGGTAGGTCTATTGTTTTATAGTCCAGCAGTACGCCTGCCATTGTCACCAGGTGCTGGGCATTCCTGCCATCTGCAGCAGTTTTGTCCTGATATAAAATCTGTTCACAGCTCTGTTACAAATAACAAAATACTACTCCCACTTAGGGTTGTGCGGTAGCCACAGCTGTGCCCAAAGCACAGAACAGGAGGTTATTCAGGTTATTTGCTCTGCTGAGATTTTCCAGGTGTCCTTTTAGCTACTTCATATACTTAAGATTCCCAAATAAATCTCTGTATAATATCATTTAACACTACAGTATTTTAGAGCAGGCTGGTAGTTGTGTGAGAGGAAACTGGGGAAGTTGAGACAATCATCTCCTCCTGTTGCTGTTGTGAGAAGTGAGAGTAGGAGACATTAGAAGATTCATCAACCCATATGTGTCAGATCTGCTGAAGTTTTATAATGGATTTGGCTTGGCAGAGATCCTCCTCTTGGTTTGCACTTGGAGAGGTGAAGTATCAGTTCTGTTTGGCAGAGAACAAGAGCACTCATGGGTGGAGAAAAAAGGAAGGAAATTTCCAAAAGTGGAGGAGACAAGACATATGTGTGTCATTTCTGTATTTTGCTCTGCTTAGCTGCTACACAGAAAAAATGGATGGAGCAAAAGGATTACCAAGAAAACCCTTCTCCTTCAGGCTGAAGACACAGGGGAGTGGACCAGATACTCCAGAGATCTCCCTTGCTTCTGAAATGTCAGGTGTAGGACCAGCACAGCAATTAGGTATTGAGGGTCATAAGCAGATCAAAGTGCATTTAGGAAGACAAACCAAATATTTAAGTCTTTAAAGCTTTAAATAGTGAATAGATAAGTATTAGGGAATATATATATAAATCCTCCTCATTTCCTAAGGAGCTTTCCTTGATGCCATGCATAAAATAACTGCTTACTGTACAATATTCTGCATTATCTGCCAGCCACCAACAGGCACAAGATGCTGAAGGAAATTAAAATTCAGTTGCAGACTGATGAAAATGCCTGCTTTCCAATGAATAGTCTAATGGAAAGGTGTCTTCCATAAAGAGAAATTTAAATAACAGAGTCCTTGAGTTTTAATCATGGGTATTCAAGTACTCATATTTTAGCATTGCGGGTCAAACCACATGAAGATTGAACAGAAATGTAGAACTCATGTATGATCATAAAATAATCCTATTTTCTGAAGTCTGGGACTAAAGAAGATCAACTTATATCTTCAGCTGAGAAATTATTATTCCATTCAAGTAATCTAAACATAAGGGTGCAATTGTAATTACAACAGGATGTAAATGAAGATAAATTGAAGATTTTATTATGTACAAAATTATTGTGTCATTCTTCTAAAAATAAAATGAGACAAAATGTATTTTGTGGTTTGAAAGTTTTAAAGTACTAATGCAGTCAGTACATTTCTGATGTGAATCTCATTCAATAGTCAAGTGAGTTACAATCAATTTTCTCACAGAACCTGCATGTACGAATTTTAACTGGCAAATTAGATAGATGTCATCTGTTGGCTCTTTTGGGAAATAAGAAATCCCTCCACAAGATCATCAAATTAGTTTTCACCAATTGCATGCAGTGCTATTAAGTAATACCAGGCTATGTTTTATTTATTTGAAAGTCTGCATGGGGAACTGATGAGTCAAATCCAACCAAACAACCCCAGGGGTCATTTTGATGAAAACATCTGTTTCAAAGCATGGCATGAATGTGACACTTGTGTGTGACCCAGGCACGGGCACCTCTCACACACAACCTCAGAGCTGGCTCTGCATTCCAGCTGAACCTCAGGGAGGTCTGCAGGGACAGCCAGGTGTCACCTCCAGCTCCTGGGTGGGAAGCACCAGATTTGCGTGGCCATTTGAGAGCAGCTGCTGAGGGAAATCTCCACCCCCCAGTTAGAAATATCAAGGGATTATTTCAGCAGGGGAAAGAAATTAAAATGAAGAAAGAAAAAATGGCTTCCTCATCATGGTCCTTTCAGATCATTCCTGAAGTTTTCACTGCTGTTGTCTGCACAATCTTGCCAGTGAGTTTTTGCACTGTAGAGAACCACTTGGAAAACTCCTGAAGACTTCACTACAAATTGGTCAAAACCTGGCATTTGTGCCACTTCAGTCAGAATCCTTGACTATCTGAACAGAACGAAAGTTTTCAAGTCTCACATGCAAACCTTTTTACCAAATTCCAGGATTGTAAGCTACATGAACACATTTGCTAAATCAAAGTGTATCTATTCCAGAAATAGTTATATGACATTAGGAGTTATTTCTGTGTACAGATGGAGTGAAATTGATGTTCTGAGAACTGCAGTAATCAGCTATAAATGAGAAGGAAACGCCACAAATAAAGACACTGAATCTGGACTAGGTAAATAAATTGTTTTCTAGTGATGTGAATAAACTAGGGAACTGGGGATTGATTTGTTTTGTGGCCATGTAACTAAAATTAATCTTGTTTTCCTGCTTTCCATATGTTAAACATGCTCTTAAAATTAACTGTTAATTATTCATATAAATTTGTTTTAAATTTTATGCCAATTGGGGATTTTTACAGTCTTTTATAAACTTATTTAAAATTACTCAGTTTCGATCTGGACTCAAAATCACTTTAGTTTTAGCCTATCTGTAATACTCATTAAGGCAAACCAAATGAAATTAATTTACCAACAAAAAAACTTCCACCTAATCATATTCCTAATAAATTCTCATGGATTTTCTAGAGCAAATACAATAGAATCATAAAATTCTTTGTGTTGGAAGGGACCTTAAATGTCACCTGGTTCCATCCCCTGCTGTGGGCAGGGATGCCACCCACTAGGCCAAGCTGCTGATGCCTCCACCTGGCCTTGAGCATTTCCAGGGATGGGGTAAATGTGGTAAATGTGGTGCCATGCAGGCACTGGGAAAGGCAGGTATCTCCAAAGGACAAGTCATGGCACAAATTGCAGCTGACACAGGTAGTCCAGACCCTCTCCATGGGCCAGAGCAGCTGGAGGGAATGCTCTTACAGCCTAACTTCCATGGGACACGGGCAACAGAAGGAGGGATCTCTCTCACTTGCTCTGCACTGACCTAAGGACTCGCATTGTGATTGCTTGTCAGGGCTTAATTCACATCTCCCTGCACCCTCAGCAGCAGGGCTGCTGGATCATTTCAGCCTCTGACACCACTCACAGCCCTCCAAGCCAAGAGCAGTGCCAAAAAACAGCCACGCCCTTTGCACCACCGGTACAAACCATGATTCCCTAAGGGTTTGCAGATGAGGATTGTCCATCTGCAATCACTGCTTCCAGAAGCACAGGGAAATGGCTCCAGGACTGGGCTCAAAGGGACAGAGAGGAGGGGAAGGTGAGAGAGGGGGCAGGAAGAGGAGGGAGAACTGCCTGGTGTCACGAGAGAAACACCCAGTGGGCTGTGTTCACCTTCCAGGGCTTCACTTCACTTGTTCTACTTCTACTTCATGCCATTCCCACACAGAAAAATTATATTCACTGTGAACATAATGAGTGCATGTCGAGAGCTAAGTATAAGTAAACATATGAGGGTTTGTTTTTTTTTCCTAAAGATACAGCAAAAATCACACAAACAGTGCAATAACTGGGAAAACAAGAGCTATAAGGGGAAATTCTAAAGCACAGTTAATCCAAATGTTGCTTTTTTTTTGCAAAAATATGGGGTGTACAGCACATAAAGAGAGTTTCTCAAATAACTTCAATGCTTTTCTGCCCAAATATTCTAAAGGGGAATGACAAATAAACCACCTTTAGAATAGTATTTATATGGTACAACAGATAATAAGTAGCAGCAAACACAATCTTCCTGCTACCAAACTGTATTACTGTGGCCTAAATTTTTCCAGAAGATGTGGCTGCTGAAGCTACAATAGTTTGTTTTAAAATATCGAATTTGTGTGTATACTTATTAATTATTTTGTAGGAAATTAAATATATATGCTGAGTCTTTAGCTCAATAGCCTGTAATATATAATCCATCTCTACATGGTTAAATAAATCACAAAATTCCAACTTCAATGAAAATATATAGATAGGTATAGATATAGACGATAGATATAGATATAGATATAGATATAGATATAGATATAGATATAGATGATATAGATATAGATATAGATAGATATAGATAGATATAGATATAGATATAGATATAGATATAGATAGATAGATCGATATAGATATAGATATAGATATAGATATAGATATAGATATAGATGATATAGATATAGATATAGATGATATAGATATAGATATAGATATAGATATAGATATAGATATAGATATAGATATAGATATAGATATAGATAGAGATAGATATAGATATAGATGATATAGATATAGATATAGATAGATTAGATATAGATATACATATAAATATGTGCCTAAAACATCTTGTGCAGATAGACAATACTGGTTACTAAAAAGAGACTTAGTACAAAGAGAGATCTGATATTTTAGTCTTATCCTCCTGCATAAGGCCTAGGAAGATAAATTTGATGCTATCTTCAGCTGGATTTAGAAAGACTGAAAGAATTGTTCTGGCATAACCCTTAAAGCTTAACTGTGTGTAACAACTTCATATTCTTCACTTTGGCAAAAGTTACTTCTGCTTGCATGGATTTAGTGACACAGCAAAATGTCACTGATTCTTCTGCTTGTATAAAGATCCAGCATTTCAGAGAGAAAATGTTGCTGTGCTGGGTCAGAATGAATTTTGCAGTATTTAAGCTTTATTCCTTGCCTTTGCAAGTTAGGGTTGAAGACAAATGGCTGAGGCTTCTGACTAAGCTCTGGCTTGAGGGAGAAAAGAAAAAAAGCACTGATAGAATTTGCAAATACTTCAGAAGATTATACTTTGGGCAGAGAAAGGAGTGGGTCCATTGGTAAAAAGAATCATCTTAGGAAACGGGTTTGAGCTCATTGAAACGGAAATGTTTCTAATGACTTTAAATTATTTATCTTATATAAGTTTTGGGTTCAACGGTATGATCTTAAAAAATTCCTGACTATGTTCTACCCCAGAGGTGTGAAAAGATACATCACATTTCTCAAACAATTTCAGTAAGAAAAAAACTGTGCACATCAGAAAGGCCAAAACAGTTTTGTTTGATGTACTCCGAGCAAACTTCCTCAATTCTGCATGGTGAAATTATATCCCTTTCTACTACACCCACAATCAGCATGAATCAGTTTAAAAGAGGCTACACACATCCAAATTTTTGGAGGGGTCAGCTGAAACCCATCTGAAACAGTCTGGGTTTTTTGCACATCTCCACGTCTGAGCTGCATATTCAGCTGACACTGAGCAGCAGGTTCAGCAGGAGAGAGAAGTTAAAATGGAGAAAGAAAGAATGGCTTTCTCATCATGGTTCTTCTAGATCATTCCTGAAGTACACTGAAGCTTTCACTGCCGTTGTCTATACAGTACTTGCCTGCTTTGTCATTAAATGGGTGAATCAATCACCACAGATCCTGAATTCACTGAAAAAATATTGGTTAGTGGAGCTGTGCCAGCTCAGGAAAAAATGGCCCATTGACTTCTCTCTTTCAGTGACAAAGGAACATGTTCTTTCAGTAAAAGGCAGAATTGATGGCCTTTTCTTGTTGATTATAAAAGTCAAAAGCTGAAGGAAAAATACAGCAACTGGACAGAGAAAAACTCTCTTTGCTGATGAGCCCATGAACTGCCAGTGGCACCAAATGTTTTTCTTTAGTTTGCATCAACACCCTCAGTGAGGTTGACTCCGGCCTTATTCACCCCATAACCATAAAAATATAATAATGGTTCTGAGTCATCTCTTGCTACAAATGCAATTCTAAGTTTGAGAGCCTCATTCTGATCCTTTGGATCAATAAAACATCCACAGCTCATTTCCATACACCAGTGCAGAGGTGCAGAAGTAGGAAGCACATTTCCCAGTCTGGCAAACTGGGATTTACTGCTGTGGTGGATATATAGAGCCACAGAATGTCTTGGGTTGGAACGGACTCTAAAGCTCATCTCATTCCACCCCTGCCACGGACAGGGACACCTTCCACTAGCCCAGGTTGCTCCAAGCCCCATCCAAGCTGACCTTGGACACTTCCAGGGATGCAGGGGCAGCCACAGCTTCTCTGGGCACCCTGTGCCAGGGCTAAGCACCCTCACAGAGAACAATTTCGTCCTTACATCCAATCTAAATCTACCCTCCTTCAGCTTAAAGCCCTTGCCCCTTGTCCTCCCACACTCCTAAGAATTGTCCTCCTCATACATGAGACCATTTACTTGGGCCTCCTTGTTCCTCACTGAAGCAGTTAGTGCATCCTCACAGAGCAGCAGTACACACATGCTGCCAGCCCATCTAAGACTGTATATTTTTAAAAATATGTTGTGGAGCTATTATCAGTTGTTTCCTTTCACAACCAGCTGCTTGATCTCTCTCCAGTCCTGTGTTGAAAGCCCTGTTCCATCCCAGCCAGGCTCCCTGGAAGCACAGAAACCAATCTTCTTAGGCAAATCAGTTTATGTGCAACTCTAAGCATGTGCTAATTTGAGCTGATTTATTGATGCCAGCATCCCGCCCAGTGTGTGACAGCAGCTTTAAAGGATTCATAATCTGCCAATGGTGGTGAACCACTCTGCATCCTGACATCCCTTTCCTTTTCCAGGCATTTTCTTCTGTGCCAGTTCTTGGGCTCCCTCATCTCAAGGACCACAACTGTGTGTAGCCTGGAGTAGGCTCTCCTGGGAGAGCTTGGAAAGCCTGTTTGCACTCATCTCCCACTCCCCCAGCACCCACACAGGGTCAGGCACAACTGAGCCTGTTGTGTCTGAGCAGCTCTTCAACTTTCATTTTTCTCCCCTTGGGAGTTCACAGCTTGAGTAAGAGCTTATCTTTCATCTGGATGAAAAGAATTCCATCTGAGTTTAGCAGCTTTTCTTACATCCAGCTTGTACTAGGGGGTTTGATCCAAAAACCTATGGCAGCTTTGCCAGTTTTTTCAAAGGGATTTGGATTGGGCTTTTAGCAACAGAATTCTCTTCTGATGAACATAATTGTCCCACAGAGGCTGGTAAGGTGCATGCAGCCAGATTGTCCCAGGCTGTCCTTGCCATCCACAAGTTAAGCTAGGTGGCCTTGTGAGCACATCTAAGAGAATGACAAGTGTAATGCATCATTTTTGCCAAGTGCAGTGATATTACAACCTACAGAAGGTTTATTTGATTCACCTGGGGTAGAAAAACCTGTCACTGATGCAGTGTGTTCTGATTCAGTGTGTTCTGACCCAGTCATTTATTTCAGTAACCTCTTAATTCCACTAGACTGCAGGAACCCCTAAGCAGAAACCAAGGATTGATTCAGGTCATGCCATTCAGCCTTGTTCTAAACCCAGCAGTATTTATGAGTATTATCCTAGAGATAAAGTGTCTCTGAACACTGAACAGGTAAGTCTTGATTCAAAGACAATTTCTAAAGAGCAACTTACACATTCAAATACTTTTCTTTACACCAAAATACTTCAGGAAGATCAGTTGGCTGCTGGTTCTCTTGGTATATGTAGCCAAAGAGAGAAAAGCACATAAAACTTCCTATTCATGCACAGGATGGCTTGCAGCCTTAACATTTGGGTGCTTCAGCCCACAGCTCTGCATCATGGAATGATCATGGAATGGTTTAGGTTGGAAGGGACCTAAAAGCCCACTCAGTTCCAACCCCCTGCCATGGGCAGGGACATTAAAGGGAACCACTTGTTAAAAGGGGGCTCTCCACCTTGCAATGAGCACTCTAGTTTATCAAAGGTGCCTCAGATTGCAGGAGTGTGAGCGAGTTCTTTCCACACAGGATGAGGGATGGAGAGCCAAGAGACTGTTGTTCAAGTTTGGACTTTGTTGTTTATTCTTTCCTTATCAGTGTTACATATTTGCAGACAGTGAGGAGCTATGTACCCCAGGCTAACAAGGGGTAAAATGGAGGGACGAAGAATCTCTCCAAGGTCTTTTAAGTGTCAACCCATCCAGTAATAAAATATCAAGTAACTTGTTTTTATCAATAACCCAATAACCTGACACCTGTGTCCTGCAATGTGGACTCTTCCATCCAATCACCTATTATTACCCAAAACCCCTACAAGCAGGAGATGAAGAAGAAGGAGAAAGAGCCAATGCCCTAAATCCTCCATCTTGTATTTTCACTTATTAATATAACTAAAACTCCAAACCCTAACTTTCTCACCCACTGACTTAATATAATTCTATCTAACTTACACACTCACATTGCTAGTTTCTCTACTTAAGCTTTAGAAGCTTTCTCCATGGTTTTAGGTAAAACTCAGTGTTCTCTTGAGTGTCTGAGCCTGTCAGCACAGATAAGGAGATATCTTCTGTGCCTATGACTCCAACACAGGGACACCTTCCACTAGCCCAGGTTGTTTCAGGCCCCATCCAGCCTGGCCTTGGACACTTCCAGGGATCCAGGGGCAGCCACAGCTTCCCTGGGCACCCTGTGCCAGGGCCTGCCCACCCTCACATTAAAGATTTCTTTCCAATCTATCCTCTTTCAGTTTAAGCTGAAACCTAATATCAATGACTTCTGTACATAGTCAGTTTATTTTATTACCCATTAGAATAAAAGAAACATATAAGACACATATAAGATATATACACTTTATGAGAATAATATAAGCATAACTAATTTTTAAATATAAAATATAAGCATAATTCATTTTTAATATTTTTTTCCTCCAAATGAATTCTAATTATTTCTTAAAAAAAAAAATAAAACCAATGAGAACTACAATTAGATTATGCAGCCACAGGACATAGTTGATCTAGATTATAAATGCTCAATCCTTTCAAGGGACACATAATGCCTTTGGTTTATGCTCTACTGAATTTCCTTCATATGTAAAATCTAATTTGAGGAGACCCTGGCACTAGAGAACCCTAGGCAATGTGCATGGTGGGAAAGTATCACATATCCCCCAGACTTTACTGGGAGAAAGTATTAGTAAGTAATGATATGAATTCCTTCAACAAGTTGAAAAGAGCAATAGAAATCAAAGAGCAACCATGGCTTCTTCCAAGAGGAGGAAATCTGAGTGTGCTGAGGACATCTGAAAATCAATCCTGTCATATCCTGCTTCACAGAGCTCTCCATCAAACCATACCTCCCATGCCTGGTACTATAACACTCCTGTGGTTCTGTCTTGAATCAAAAGCATTCTGAGCAGATTTTTGGGGGTGTCTGTCTAAAGGGCCACAGCTGAAGAGATTTTTCAGAAGTACCTGCATCTTGCTGTATAAGAGAGGGAGCAATATTAAAGTACCTGACAAGCATGGCTCTCTGCTTGCTTCTTTTCACCTTTCTAGATCCCTGTTTCTATCTTCAGGCACACAAACCTGCTGACAATTCAGGTCCTTTGCAACTGCAAATAGAAAACAGTTTAATAGACAATATCTCTGTGTGCTGTAACCACAAAGATACAGGCACAGACCTAAATTCCATTCATCGTGAAGTTTAGGTCACCCAGACCAACCAGAGCATAAATTGCATGGAACAAACCCTGCTGTCCTGCTTATCTGGGAAGCAGAACTTACAATTTCTGGCCCAAAGAAGAAGATTAAAAAAAAGAAAAATATTTAAAAGATTAAACAAAAAAAAAAAAAAAAAAAAATCCAAACCAACCAAAAAAACCAACAAAACTGAACATGGCAAAAATAAAACCCAAACCAAAGCAAACCAAACCAAACTTCAAATTATCCTAAAGGTAGAAGGAAACATTGTCAATCTACAATTATATGTCATGCGAAATGCAATCAATGCTGAAGACAAACTGCTTTGTCACGAGTCATTCAAGAGCCACAGCCTTATGGTTCAGAACCAGGGATCTTCTTGCAGTGAAGAACATTTTCAGATGTCCCAGGCCATCCTTTTTCCAAAACAAAGAGTTGTGAAATACCTACTTTCACGACTTCAGATACTGCTGGATCTATGTCAGCAGTAGGAGGTTGTTTTTATGTTTTCTTTTACAGAGGACTGACTATATAGAATTATCTTTTTTTAAAATAAACACACAAAGTGTTTATTCCATCTTGCCAATATATCAGCTCATCCAGCCTGAGTGAGCATGTAAGAACTAAGCCATGCCAAGTAGTAGCTGGCACAGTTTTCTACCCTCCAGAGCAAGGATTAAGCAAGGACCAAGTTTTTGAACTCCTCAAGTTTCCAATTTGACGGCAGCTCTGCTTGCTGGGCAGAAAAACTCTGCCTGGCCCTTCAGAAATGTTTAAAACCACTTCCAACAACAGTGCCCATGGTTTGGTTATGGCTTGGTTGATGGTGGTATTTAAAGGTGTTTTGTACTTTTACAAACTTAAGAAGTATGTATCTTATTGTCAAATCTAGATGAAAATGATACAAACCCAAACGTTACTGTATTTTATTGCACATTTTTATTTTATTGCACAATACTCTGTGACTTTACGCTGGGAAGACTACAGACAGCTCTGTGTACTAGGCTAGTAAATAATAACTCTGGAAACTGAAAAGCTTCAGTCTTAGGAAAGCTCAGGTCTGATCCAGAAAAAGGAAACCCTCACATATTCTTGATTCTACATTCAGAGGGTGAGACATTTCCTGCTACACCAAATACACCAAGTTTTGCACTAAAATGTCAAGAACCCCACTTAAAAGTCGTGGCAGAGAAGGAACAGTTAAGTGCAGCTCAATAAATATTATTATCCCCGGCAGGAGGAAATTAGGACCAAATGTCACCTTGCCCAACAGCAGCCCCTGATCCCAGAGTGGCTCAGTTTCAGTCAGAGCTGCTGCTGACGCAAATTAATAAGGAGATGCACGGGTTGGCTGAGTAAATGGGTTGGCTTCTTTGTCAGCATAAATGCCTGGTAAAAGATCTCATCCCCACTAAAGGCAGGAACTTTGTTATTTTGAGTTACAGAAAGCGCATGAGATTCCTTTCATTTTTATATAATGCTCTGTTAATTCAAAAAGAAGGAGTCAGTTGATATGCACTCAGTTCAGCTTTTGATGTGCTGTTGAACATTATCTTCTGCTGTTGCTCATTTCTTCTTTTGTTGTGAAGAGAATAAATCCTGTATATCTACCCAACCCTGTTCATCTTTCTAGTTTTCTCTTTTCCTGTTTTCCTTTTTTTTTTTTTTTAAATTCTATCACATATATTTATGGTGAATATTAAAAAAAAAAGAAAAGTTTTACTCCCTCCCCCCAAAGCTTTCATTTAGTCTCGTGACTCTGTTTCCTTTCTTGTATTAACATCAGTTTGTCTGTGAAGACAGTGGCTCATCAAAATCACTTGGAGTAATTTCAATTTCACACGGATCACACAGATCTGAAACCTCTCCAAGCAGAGATTTTCATCATAAGAGAAAATTTGGTCTCCTACTGGGGCTGTTGATATTTCAGCTCTGACTCCTGTTAGCTCTTGGAGTAGATGTGCCATGGGAGCTTACCTACAAAATTAAATTGATTGCAACAATGATTCAGGATTAAACAAGATTATTGTATTTCCTTCCAAGCAGCATTTGTGCTGCAGTTTTTTTTCCTTTTCCCATTTTTATTTTTTCCCCTGTCCTCACTTGTACTTTGAAACTTGGCCATTTTGAACAGTATAATATCAGTTCCTGGTTTTGTTCCACCTTTCCTCTTCTTCTTTTGCCCCTTTCCTGATGTTTTTCTTCTTTTATTAATTCTCTTGCAGTTGCTCCTGGAGACTTCAATCAAGACCATGGGAGTGGTGATGGCAGGCAGTGCACAGGTTGTGAAAAGCATCCCCAGAGCTCTCCAATACAAAAACAGACACAGAAAATGGAGCAGAAAGACAAAAAGGCATTTCTGGAGATCTGGGAATGTGTCTCAGCTCTCTGGAATTTTCTGGTCATGCTTTGTTCATGTTTTTTGACTATTATTGTCTATACACTGATTTGAAAATGTCTTCTGCAGACTGTGAGATCACTGGCAGAGATGAAACCTGAATTATTGCACATTTGGAGCCCTCACAGAAGTACAATTCACTAGTTATATGTAGACTATAACTAAGTCTACATCTAGACAATAACTAAGGTAAACTAAATTTTGTGATAAGAAAATATTTACTCCTTTCAACTAAAACTACCCCAAGCCAATTCAATATATTGACTGTGAAGAAATTCTTCACAGATTTTCTTCATCATGAAAGAATATTAAATGCTTTAGGTGTTATGTACATAAATTCAATGTTTCTTCAGATTTTTCAGAAGTGCTTTTGGTTAGCCTAGAACACTTTGGACATGTGTTCAAAAAGGCACATGTTGCATATGATAATGAAAGATCTGAAAAAGACTGATGTTTACGTCACCAGAAAGATGAAATTTTTTGAACAATCTCAATGATGTTATTTTTTAAAAAAGAAGAGGATTCTTGATACCATGCATGAATATTAATTTCTCTTCTGAACAATGGGTCTAGCCTATAATTTAGGTGCAACTTCCATGGCCTGTCCTAAGCAGAAGGTAAATTTTGATGACTTCCAATGGTCCCTCCCAGGCTGTGTGACTCAGAGGCTTGGATGCTGAATTTATTCTTCAGCTCCTGCTCTTACTCAGAAAAGAAAACTATCTCCACTTTTTCCTAGCTCAGAACTTAATGCACTCTGCCAGGATGCAGAGTAAATGCCTGATTTTCCCTGAGAGGATTCAAAACCTTGTCTTTCTCCAGGACAATGCACTGCAGTGAAAAGTGAAAAGTGAAAAGGGAAAGGGATATCCCTGAGCTCTTCCTTTTGGGTTTGTTTCATTTCATATAATGCAGTTAAAGATTAGACTGGAGGGGGAGAGAGACAGATGAAATCTCTAGAAAAGTTGGTTCATGACTTCATCTGAGAAAATTCTGATTTGCGTTTTCTGCTCCAGGGAATGTTACTGCATTTTATACAGGAGGGAGGTAAGAATAAAGAGAAAAAAGAAAAAGAAATCTTAATTTAAATCTTCAGACTTTTCCTCACACCTCTACTGTACTTTTTTTGTGAAATATGGCTAAATTCAGCCCCAAACATACCATAAACCAGAGCCTTGTAATTCCTGATATCCCTAATTGAGAATATCTCTCTACTAATATTCAGTTACAGTGTATTTTTAAACATATGCTCTTCCCCTTCATATTATCAAAATAATTTTCCAGCAATAATATCCTTAACCAACAACCAATTTTCAAAAAGCATCTCAGCATTCCCTGATTTCCCATTGAGAGACTGTTATGGTAGTTTGTAATGAGGTGAACAGGAATATATTTTTATATGTATTTGTTACGCATAACATCAAAAACTGACATTTCTAATCTTTAAAGATTGAAGAAAAAAGGATAAAATTGGGAAGAAGATATATCAATATAGGCTGCAGATTGAGATATATTTGTCCTATAAAAAACACCAGAAAACACACAGGGAACCATACGTGGTTTCCAAGGGGTAAAGTAAGCAGCTCTTTAAATGCTGGCATAAAGATCTCTTCTTTTTAATTTTCACACTCCTCTCATCTTTTAGAAAATATTGCACTAGGAAATGCTGGACTTACTTAAAAAAACCATTGCAGTAGTGCTAATCCTGGCCTTCTTAGCTGTGGAAAGGCTTGAAAAAGCAAAATTCTTCTCACAAGATGGAACATGCTTTACTCATCTATTTGCTCATCAAGCTTAATTTATCCTTCAGTGGAAGAGTTGATACAAAGTTCAAAACCACCTTGATAGGCAGGAAAAATCACAATAAATACATTTTTAAAAAAAAAAAGTTCTCTTGCTTCTTATTTAAGATAAAACACTTTGATGTTTTCGTCATCATATTTTAACTCCTTGTTTTCATTAAATGTTAGTTCCTCACCTGCCTTTGCATTCCCTAATATTCTCCCTCCTAATGCATGCAGGAGGTTCACATCTCCTAACTTTATACACCTTCACACCTGAGCAAGACACCTCAGGGTCCTTTTCTTTTTTTGTCAAAGGCAAAAATAACTATTTTAGAATGTGATCTTCTTGCCCAAAGGTAGTTGTCTGCTTTAGGATGCAACTAGCAGCACCCTACAGTCACTTGTTTCTTTTCTTTTACTAAAAGAAGAGCCTTCAGTGACTCACTGCAATAATTTAAATATCTGCACTGTAGAGTCTGACTCTTTGGTCAGGCAGCCCTCATCACTGCCAGCAGACTTGGGCCATGCTCAGGTCATTCAGCAAAAGTTTGGAGAATATCTGACTCTATCAATAGCTTCCTTTTCCCAAAATAGCCACAGGCTTTAGTTTTGAGGGGGACAAAATCTCTGGAGAACCAATCCCAGTGATTGCCAATTGTTCACCTCCCCCAGGAACATGAGACAACAGCAGCCTCCAGCTTCCCACAGTGCACAGGAATAGCCAGAGCCCTCCCCACGGGCACAAATCAGCCCCCGGGCACAGCACGGGCAGGGAATTCTCCTCAGAGCCTCTTGTTTCTCCCAGTGTTATTTATTCCTCTTCATCTTACATCAGCTTAGTTGGAGGATGTAGTTCCCTCAAATTGCTTTACACAGACATATAATCTATTTCCACCTATTTCCATTGCTTTCCACAAAAACAACCCCTCAGGCAGCACCTGGGGACATGGGTGGACTTGGCAGTGCCAGGTTAATGGTTAGACTTCATGACTTTAGAGGGCTTTTCCAATCTAAATGAGTCTATGGTTGGAGGTGACTCATGTTTCAAAGCCTGGCTCAATTTTTTATTCCCTGTGTACTCCTTGTATCCCACAAAAAGCTGAGCAGAACAGTCTGTTGTCCTCAAGGCTTAATCGCGTTCCATTGCTACTGACAAGTGTAAGATTTTCATTATTATGCAGAGCGCAAACCAAACAGAAGAGCTCTTTCTATGGTCCAAAGTAGGAGCCACAAATTTCAGAGAAATGCAATTTGCAACTGTTTAATGGAAACTTACAGCTGTAATAGCAGGTCACAAAACTTCCAGCATAACTAGAATTTTGTTGTCGCACAAAATTGCCCAAACAATTATGACACCATCAAGACAAGTGCTGTTGTCAGAGTAGGACTGAAAATTTAGTGGTTTTTACTTTTCCCCTCATGTCAGTCATTGATTTTTTTTCCCCATTATCAGCTTCTCTCTAGTGACCTATTTATTAGGTAACCAAGATTCTTGTCCTTTAACTTTTTTTTTCTTTTAATTGCCTGTGCTATTAGAGAAGTACTTGTTTTCAGTCACAGTTTGAGCAGTCTCTCAGCTAAACATTGTGGTTAGCCCACTTTATATTACAATGATTTTACACAGTCAGAAACGTCAATAAAAGAGAAACAGGTTCTGTCTATTTTATCACATGCTCTATCCACACACTGCAAAAGGTGTTTTTCTCTGTAAGGGCTGGAAACTGGTAAGTTGTTGACATTTCAAGAGGATGTTGTGTGGTCTAGGAGGGATGTGCTTTCAAACTGGAAATGTTGGTAACTTAGACTTCTGAAGATATGCAAGGAGTTTATATGCTCACAGATTGTCAGTTGCCATTAGCAAAAGATTTTATTATATCTAAAAGTATTTAAATTCAGTAGATAATCCCTTCAGGATCTCATCTAAAAGACCCATCCTCTCTTTGAGCCAGCAAAGTATTACTAGATTTTTCAACCCAAACTAAAGTCCTCTCTTACCTGACTTAAACATCTTTTTAGGCACAATTCCTCTAAATTAAATGTCAAAGAGTTTGCATGGTCAAATGCCTTGCAATAGTCAGAGGCAGTGAGATACAGAAGATTTTTTGGAAGGGTGTGAAAGGCTAAGGCACATCAAGAGCCTTTGGGGCTGTTGGAGTGGAGGGAGGCATTGCTGGCAGAGATTTGACCACTGCATCCTGCTTTTCACACCACCTGCCCACATGTGTCACTGCAGCAGTGCTGGATCAGGGCCTTCACCCTGTTCATGCTCACAAAAACTCCACCTGTCTGAACTGCACCTCAGGGGGGTCCTTCAGGCCCTCTGCAGTCCCTGGCACCAGTGGTGAGTTATGACCCAAAGTGTGGAAGCCTTGGCCAAATCTTCATAAATTCTCCTCGAGATCCTGGTCATAAACACCCCCAGTTTAAACTGTCACAGCCCAAGAAATATAAAAATAACAAAAAACCAACAGCAACAACACTAATAATATACAGGGGGTGAATTTCACCCGAGGACACACTGATGTCTCCCAGTCACCCTCATTCAGTGTCTCTGGGCTGTGACATTTTAGTCCCTTGGTCACCAGGAAATTAAGAACCAGCACAGTGCAGAGGATGTTAAAGGCAGCTCTGCTGAGAAGGGATTCCTCTGTGAAATGTCCCTGCCAAAACACCATTGCAACCCCAACACTGATACCCCTGGTGGACAGCAGTACCACGGCTTGGCTAGATAAAATTAAGATTAAATGGAAACCAGTACCTTGAAGCTAATGGGACTTGGAATCACTGTTTAACTGGCAGATGCCCTCAGCAGTCTGAAGATTCAGCTGGAGGACTGACATTGATTCCTTAAAATGAATCCCAGTAACAATGAAAAAATATATTAAAAAAAAAAGTGTACAAGCAATGAGACAGGATAGGAAGCGGGGGTGGAGCAGATGGGGGATATGGTGGAGAGAGACCATCTTGAGCAAGAACAGGCAGTTCTGAGGAAGGGGAATGCTAAATTATACATCTTCAGCTAGTCTGTGATGTCTGATAGATGTTTCCTGGGAGTTATGCAACTCAGTAATTGCTGTTATTTTTTTCGTACCACGCTGATTTCTATTAAACCATTCAGCAAATGCTAATTTCAGAGTGGCTTGCCCAATTAGTCACGACACTTCACGGGTATCTCTGCTAGTGAGCAGATCCTTCAGCCTTTGCTCATCCTGAGCAATGCTTCTACCCCCTAAAATAAGGCCTTGTGCTTCCCAGGGCAAAGCTGCTAGGATCTGCCTTTGACATTTCACCACATACACAGTTTGCTTAGTCTTGTGGTGTGCATTTCAAAAAAAGATGGCTCTTGTATGTGATACTCTTCATAGAAAATAGGCAAACTATCTGCCAATCTAAATTCTGACAGATGAAACAAACATCTTTGTTTATAACACTTAGAAAAATAATATGTTTTCAGGGAAAGGGAAATAAGAAATTAGTACTTTTCTACTTTAACTAATTTAGATGTGGCTGTTACCAACATACAGTGTTCCTTCTGAAAGCTGAAAAAAATCCCTGCTAATTCAAACTACCCAAAACCCCAAACCCTCTTTTTGTCAGATTATTGAAACCAAAGCTTTTTTAAACAGGAACTGTTCAATAGAATATTTTCAAACAACACAATTAAGTCTCTTAGCAGCATGCAATTCAATCTTTTTTTTGCAGGTAGCTATTGCACACAAGAATGATAACTTAATTGGCACAAAGAATGTCTGATCTATTGTAGATTTATAATAATTCCTAGTTCATTGAACTGAGCAGTGAATATTAACTTCTTTATTCCACTTTTACAATGCATGATACTGACAAATGGCATTTTATGATATTTCAATTTCTGATGTATGTACTGTTTGTAATGTATCTGACCTCAATTTATGTATCTGTAAAACAAAGGGAATGGTTCTCCTTATTTTCTCATTTTTTTAAAAAGTAATATTCCACTGATGAGAAGTGTTATATAGGAATCACTGTTCTTATCCTTGGAGAATTTTCTGTACATTTGCATTTTAATTACAAAAATATCATCGTGATAATTTGCAATTATTCTAGGACAGGATTGTTTTCACAAGCATGTTGAATACACGAAATGTCAGGGATTTGAAGTACATATTCCTTCACAAAAATCCCTCAACATAAGTTCCAGTAGTCGATCACAGGATCAAGTTTATGCCTCCATTACCACCTGACCCAGCCTTGTCCCTTTTCACATCACAGGAATAATGCAATTCAATCTCCCACGGCAGGGGTGGGAACTGGATGATCCTTAAGGTCCCTTCCATCCCAAACCCTTCCATCCCAAACCATTCCATGAGTCGGAGATGGTTCTGTGAAGAATGACCTGAGACAGAAACTCAGGGACACAAAGCCAGGTGCTCAGCTTTGTGCAGAGGGTGCTAACACATAAACTTTGTGTCTGCATTGATGCTGTGCTCTGGGATTTAATGGAAACCTCCACACTAAGACAGGCAAAGGGTTGGAGTTCAGTCAGTGTCTTTTTCCAGTATTCAAAATGTTGAAAATGTGTTTTATTGAGTAAAATGTTTTGTTCAATTTTTTTTCTCTTTCTTTCCAGTTGAAAGGAGAAATTCTGAATAATGTTCAAATCATTTTAGTAAGAAAAAGTAATTTATTTTCCGTGGGTAACAAAATGTTCTGAAGAAAGCTTTCACCATAACATTACATCAAAAAAGTGGTCCAATTTTACAGTTATCTGATTTCTTGGGGTTCAGGACAGACAGAAAGCTAATTGCTTGTGTTTCACACCCCATCCACAGAGCAGGAAGGACAAAGCTCACTTAATCAGCTGCCATTTGACACTCATCTTTCATTTTACTGGCCCATCCTGTATTTACTCTGTCCTAGTCAACTCCAGCTTCAAAAACCATAATTATATTCATTTCTTCCTGAACCGTCTAGTGTGCTCATCACTTCAAAAACCAACGACTTCTTAAATACTAATTAAATTACCCTTGCTGGGAGGCAACATATGTCCATTCTACTAAGGGGCAGCTGAAACACAAAGAGATTAAAATCAAGTAAATACAAATAATAAAGATTATCCAGCCTGAAACACCTGGAATATTTTTTCAGGGTACTTACCCCTATATCTATCCTGGATTGTTGGTTTTTTTTTCAAGCACTGACTCAGTGACTTTGGCTGCTACTGCAGGAGCTCAGACTCCTGCCAGCCACCATCTGGGATGTGAAGGTGAGAGACCTGGAAGCCAGGGATGCTCAATTAATGATCATTTGTGCAAAGTTTGTTTAAGTGACTTGCTGGGCATCACGTAATTGAAGGCAGAGGTTGAAATCTCATTCACTCCCTGCCTCACCAGGAGGATGTGTTCCCTTCCTGCTGTCCCTGGGCTTGCTCAGCACAGCTGCTGACAGAAAGAGAGGATGAAGTCTGACAGACAGCCTCCTCTGAATGCAGCCATGATGTATTGCCAGAATGCCATCATACTTGTGGATTGAGATCGGATATTGCTGAAAAAAATGTCTGTGCTTAAGTAATTAAAAATTGTCCCATAGTTTAGACCAACCCGGGAACAGAAATCTGGCTGTGCAGGTAGCAGACAGTCAGATATCTTAACTATGAGTTTTGCCTGATTTTGCCATGTTAAAGATGTCAGCAGTGTTCTGTCTGCTTGCATTCCTGTGATTTCCTCCTTGGCAGTCACTCACCATACTCCATTTCCCTCAGAAATACTGCTCAGCTGACAGGCTCTGGTATCCTTCCATTGTCCTATTTACTTTCTTTGAACAATATTTAATTTGAGGAGTTGGCAGAGTGTGGACACCTGTGAGCAAATCATCCTAAACTGCCTTCATCACCTACAGAGAGAAAGAGGCATTTCCCAGGGCTCGGTTAATCTCACATATTTCATGATTATGTGTGAGGACATAATGAACTGCTGGGAGCTCAGCTGCACCCAGCAGTGTCATCTTTGACTGCAAGATTTACGTGTCCCCATTAGTCCAGATGAATGTGGGTGATTTCCAATCCTGGACAAAAATAAATCTGAAAACACAGCGATCCTGTGTGCCCTGCATCCACCTCCTTCGAATGGAGAGAGTTGGGGTTTAGATAAACCAATATTTAGATAAACCAAGTAACTACAGACACATCAGCCTGACACTGCTTCTGAAGAAAACAGCGGTTGACACAAGATATAGCAGATAAAGACCTAAACCAAGATGCTATAAATCGCATTTCCTTTTGAAAGTGATCTTATAAAGTTAATTTAATACCTCCTTTCACAAAATTGCACATTATTAAAGTGTATGGTGCCAGTTTTGCATACTGAGATTGCAACAAGGCATTTTTTACGCCATCACACACTATTTGGGCTAAAAAGAATCAGAATAATCTCTGACACATAGTAAGAATATATATCAAGCAACAGAACAAGAGGAAACAGCGTCAGGTTCTGCCAGAGGAGTTTTAGGTTGGATATTTGGGAAAAAATTCTTCACAAAAAGGGGTTGGTGCTGGAGTCCCTATGCCAGGAGGGATTTAGAAGCTGTGTGGATGTGGCACTTGGGGACATGGGGCTGTGGTGGCCTGGGCAGTGCTGGGGAATCTTTTGACTTGATGATCTCAGAGGGCTTTTCCAACCTAAACAATTCTATGATTCTGTGATTCAAATGGAACTAGTCCAGACTGTTTTTTTTTATCAGCTGCTTCATAAACACACAGCATAGGAACTGGAAAGGACATACTGACATTCTTAGGTGAAAAGGCCAGCTGGCAAAAAGAGGCTCTTTCAAACATGTATCGGGCAAGTGTTCCAGAATTCACAGCCTGATGAGTCCTGCCTAAAATACTGCGAGTGAAGGATGCAGAAACCATCCTGGTTTTAAATCCTACCAGGTAATAACTTAAAAGAACTTAAAAAGATTAACTTCTGATGACAGTGTAGCTATTCTGGCTTAAATCAGGATGATGTCCTTTGTGGAGAAGTCTTTAATTCCCTTTAAAACATACCTAGCTGGAACTATATTTTGTTAATTTTTTTTCCTCACAGAAAAAAGGTGGGGGTTTTTTGTGTTTTTTTTCTTTTTCTTTTTTTTTTTCCCAAAGAAAGCTTTGTTTGATTTAAAGTTTGACAAAAGGAAGATCAGTTGCTTACTGTAACCCTTCAAAGTCTCAGTATAGATTATTCTTACTGTGAGTGGAAATAAATTTGGCATTTTGGAAAACTCTAGTTATTGGATTTTCCCCCCTAAATTATATGCTAAGAAAATATTTATGAAATCATGTAACAAATTTTTCTTTCCTCCTTAATTAAATATTGAAAATTTCCTAGCCAAGTCAGTTTGAAAATGTTGCAATTCAAAGCAGGCAACATTTTAAAAATACTTGTATTTATTTAAGGTGCAACTGACAACAACAAAATAAAGAGTTTTGCTCTCACTTACAGAAAGATGAAGTAGGAAGATGTGTAGCACAGAAATCTTTCCAGCCTTGGATATATTCTGTAAACTGAACCCTTCATCTCTAGCTCTTAAAATATTATGGCAAATGTATTCTTCATTTCTATGACAGAGGTGTTCACATGGTGCATCATTTGAACAAAATCTTGTTCTTCTGCAGAAAAATTATTATCCAGGCTGTGTTGAACAGGGGCCAGAGGTTGTCAGACAGAGACCAGAGCTGCCAGTGTCTGCTTTGGGCACGGAGCATCACAAGTCACCTCTAGCTGTGCTGGGGACATAGAGAATGGCAAGAGCCTCCTCAATTTGCTCTGAAGTGTTTTAAAAAGCAGAAACCTGATGGTTGCCAGGCTTCATTTTCTCTACCTGTCTGCACTTACCCCCTGTTTGACATTTAACAGTGTTGATGTCAAGGTGCTCTGTGTTTCGGGAGTTATTCTTAAATATTCCAACTTTAACACAGACAGGAGCTCATTGGTAACACAGATCTCTGATTTCCTTCTAATTTTTATGGTCAGAGCCATTAGCTCTGTGCCTTGTACTTGTGGAATGCCTGTGAGAGTAAGTTTAAATGCCTGCAGCAAGACCTCAGAGAAGAATCAGAAGTCTTGGTGGAGTCACAGTGCAATAATAAGAACAGCTGTAGTCAATATTAAACACTTCGCCATCAATTATGGATGAAATATGCTCCTTGGCCTTACATAAAAATGCTTTTTATGATCTTATTATTTAGAATTCCTAGTAAGGCTTTGTCAAATGAATATGGCTTCCTGCAGTTGGAGTACCTTAGAAGCTTTTGGCTGTTTAATGTTTGGGTATTTTTTAGCTTCTCTGAACTCGCTGACTCAAATAATCTGCTGCTAAAACCAAAGCTGTGAACACAGGATCATATTCACAGAATCAACAAATCATAGAATGGTTTGGGTTGAAAGAGACCTTAAAGATATCTTTGTTTCACCCCTGCCATGGGCAGGGACACCTTCCACCATCCCAGGTTGCTCCAAGCCCCATCCAACCTGGCCTTGGGCACTTGCAGGGATGGGGCAGCCACAGCTTCTCTGGGCAATCTCTGTCTCACCACTCTCACAGTCAACAGTTTCCACACAACATTCAATCTGAAAATACCCTGCTTCAGCCTAAAGCCATTCCCTCTTGCCCTGTCATCCAGGCCCTTGCTCAAAGTCCCTCTCCAGCTCTCAGAGCCCCTTTAGGTGCTGGAAGCTGCTGGAAGCTCTTCCCAGAGCCTGCTCTTCCCCATAGTTGCTTAAAAAGATAGTCTCGCAAATTGGTATGTACAAGTTGTAAAAAAAAAAAAAAAAGTACACAAAACTGTGGATTAATCTGGGCCAGATGCTGGTGAGACTTTAAAGATGCTCATTGGATACATTGCCAGGGAAAAAGGCAGAGCAAACACTTGGAACACGCTCTGTGTGCCAGGGATCTCTGCCACGGTGCCAAACATTCCTTCAGCTACTCCCCCCCAACAGCTTCCACCCCCTTGTTCCAGGGCTCCTTGGCATAATCTCTGCCAGGCACCAGGGTGTGCAACTTGTACCACAGCCAGGCATTCCAGGGGCCAGGCATTCCCAGAGTCGCCTGTCAATGATGCTAAAGGAAAATCTGGGCTAGCATTTTAAATTTTACACAAAAAAACCCAAAACAAAACAAAGCAGTATTCCAAAAAGGTAATCAGCTGCCATTGATTGATTTTATATTGGTTGAAGTAAAGAAAGAAAGAAAGATTCCGTTTTTTTATTCAAAAAGACATTGCGGAAAACATGTTCTTACTAGTGCAAATTTCAATTGAGGTCAAATCACTACTGTTGGAGAAAATAGATGTGTAAGAGCAAAATCTGTATTCAATATTAGTGCTTTGTAAGCTAAGCTAACTTATGACTGAAGTGTCATTTTGGCAAAATAATTATAATCAATTTATGATAAAGAGAGGATATTTTGAATTGTCTCCTGTTTTATTTGTGTACATAAGAGATATAAAGTCACTTTAATGCTACAACACAGGACAAGGATCCACAGTTATGAAGCATTTGTATTACAAAATGATATACAGTTTCTTACCAGAACCTCAAGGATAATTAGAAAAAAAGATGTTTGTGACAATTTCAGAAAAAGATTAATATAAACTCCTGATAAAACTCTTCACAAGAGGTCTCACCATTGGGGATATGATTCATTGCTTCAGTATTATCCATATTTTACTGGTGTCTAATCTGCCAATATATGGATTTGAATACAGAATTAATTGCAGATAGAAGATTTTACATAGCATACTTATGAAGCTCCTATCCATTGATATACATTTACGACTTCAAGACTGAGGCTCCTGCAATTCCTCCATCACTTGTTGTCAAGTTTAAATTGGTTTCGGAAGCTTCCATGGGGAGAGAGAACTTCTGTGCTGAAGTGGCCTCCACAGACACGGTGTCAGATCAGGCAGGGCAATGAGACAGGCAGCCAGAAGTGAGGATAAAGGCAGAGCAAACAGGTTAACAAACTCTCACTGAGCTTTGTGCCATCCCACACAGGCTGCTCCTGCGCCCCTCCCCAGCCCCAACACTCTGGGCACTGCGCTCAGAGGGTTCATCACACACACCTGGCAGCAGGAAAAACTTCCACACCTGAGCACAGAACTCAACACCCAAACTCCCCCCATTCAGTGCCAAAGTTCTGAGTGTTTTGTAGAGGTCAGATAAAGTCAGCTCTCACACATGGTCCCAGAAATCAACCCCAAAACACTTCCTTTCAATGCACAAGTTCTGAGTGTTTTGAAGCGATCAGACAAACTCAGCTCCCACATCTCCTTTCCATTGATAGTCTGGTTTCCCTCACCAGCAGTTCCCACATCTGCCAGACTTCTGTTTACTTGTTAAGCAATCTGACATCTTGGGGAAAGATTAATTGTACCTCCAAATGCAACCTAACCCAAATAATTATGCTAAATGCCCAAATTCTGCCCTTTATGCCCTAGCTGCAGTAGCCACCCCACCAGTTTAATGTTACCCAGCACACTCTTCTGCACCGTGGTGTGCAAGCAGGTTTTGTCAGTCTTTAAAAGGCACAGATGAAAAAGTGGGGAAACTCAAGTGTCTGTAACAAACACACTTTAGGGTCTGTCTATGAGAGACTAAAATCCCAGGAAAAAGATTTCCAGGCAAAGGAAGCTCTTGCTAAGAAGGCCAATGCTGAGTGGTTGGTTTCATTTCTGCCACGCTAGGCACAACTTCAGTTCAGACAGCACACAAGTCCCCATAACATTAAACATGGAAATTAATATCTCTCATCAGAGCCTGCTCTGAGAAATAACATTTTGACAGGAAGTAACTAAAAATCTAAAACCTGCCCCCTCCAAAACCCAACGGAGCCAAAGTGAGGGAGGGCAACAGTCCACTTTCAAGTATGAAGTAGCTGGGAAAAGTGTCCCAAAAGTGTATGGAATTGCTGTAGACTCCTCTCCTCCTACTCTACATTGCTGGTCCACAGTGTGGAGCCCCTGAGGGGTTTTCCTGGGGTATTCCAGCCAAGTTATTCCCTGCAGCCAGGCAGAAACTCAGCTCAGTGGATTAGCAGAGAGGGTCTCAGGTCACTGCTGAGTGCAGCCTAACAGGATAATGCAGAGCCAGCTATCAGCCCTTCTCTCAGGGTAATCACCACAGAGTGGGTAATCCAAAAGGAACATTTTGCTTCTGACAAATCATGCTTTGGAGGCAGTCTGGGATGGCCCTCCTTTTGGACAATCTTAATCCACACAGCCGAGACACAGAGCTGCAAATCCTCACCCTACAACACCTGAGGCAGACAGCAGCCAGCTTTGAACAGACAGAGATTGCCTGGGAAAAGTGGCAGGGAGGAGGAGATGATCCCTGGAGAAAGGGAAATTGGGCTCCAGAACAGGGTCAGAAGAAAGGGGAAAGGCAAGAGAGGGAGCACATCATGCAGAGAAGGGCATCTGAGAGGTGCAGGCATTGAAGCAAATGGGAAGAGAGTTTCTTTGAGGACAGTTTCCAGTCAGAAAGCCAGTGACTGATGGAAAACAATTCAGGGAACCAGCTGCAATAGTGCAGTGGACAAAGGTAGCTGTTCATACTGGGGTTTTTTTATCACTATCCTGTTTCTTCATGACATTTTTGCATTTTAGTTCAAAAATATTACATCATAATGAATCTTGACTTTTACAGTTATTTTAATCTCCTTATAAAAGATTACTGTAGAGAAAAGTAATGTATTTTCTCTGCTGAAAGCCTGGATAACTTTTTCAGCCAATGTAAAATGCTGCTTATCAGGGATTTCCTCGCTCAGAAAAAGGCTGTGGGGCCCTTTTACTGCTTCTGCTTTCAGCTGCAGCTCAGGCATAGCCAGTTTGGTTATCTCCAAGTCATGTTCTGTGGCACAAGATAGATAACATTGCAGAAAACAGCACAGGCAACACAGGCCTGGACCCATCTGAATAGTCTGAGGTGAAGATCCATGAGAATCCTGAAACCATTAAAACCTTTGTGATATGGATGCACTTGGCCAAAGCTTTCTCTTTCAGAAATGTGTGATAAAGGATAAAGCTGTTTGACAACCTTTGCTCTGTCCCAGCAGAGCAAAAAAATCTTCCTGATGCCATCACAGTGGGGAATTATAAGATGCTCACCCAGCGAGGTTAATATAAATAATGATGTCTCCTCCTGAACACAAAATGCTGAGGAGATAAGAGGGAAAAAAAAAGTCATAAAATAATCAGTATTGAAGTATTTCTTTAAGCAAGAGCAGAGCTTTCAATAGCTTGACTGCAAACCTAAAATCCCACGGCTTTGGAAGGAGCAAGAAGAAAGTGAAAGCAGAAAATAAAAAGGAAAGTGCTCTGTAGGATTGAATTAATAATGTAGAAAAACCTCCCAAGTAAGAAACACCAATCCTGAAAGGAAAAATAAAATGTCACTGCAATCTAAAACACTTCATCAATAATAAATCTGAATGAGGTCTGTTGGCTCATTTTGTTCCCATAAAATTGCTGTAAATGCAGGTTAGCTCCTACAAGCTGCCTTTGTCACACACAGGAGAGATCCTGCTGCCCAGCTCCAGCAATCCCAGGAGGAGCCTCTGCAGCTGCTGCCATCACCTCTGAGCCCCCAAACCAAACAGATGAATGTGAGTTCCTCCCTTGGCAAGAGCCTTGCCTTGCCCATCCTCACAGCCAGGGACCACCCTCCATTCCTCTGGGGAAGCTCCAGAGGAGAAATTCAACCAAACAGGGGGAGCAGCTCCCACATTAATCTCTGCATTCATCTTAACCAAGCTCAGGAAGCAAAGGTCAGCGTGCCCTCTGCAGCACACAGGGCACTCTGACTTTCCCACATCAGCTGCAGCCTTTCCATTTCTCTTTTGAAGTTTAATTGATGCCCTCTTTTCCTAATCAGCTGTGCCAAAGCAATAAGCCTTGATGAGAAGGGCATTATCAGGAGACAATATAGTATGCCCAACACATGATGCTCTACAGGTCAATTAACAAACCATATTCTCAGCCAGATGTTTTTGGGAGTAAAACCAGTGTAAATTAACAGGATTTAGAGCTGCCCTAGTAATTTTCTCTTGTTCTCTCTCTTCCCCCAACCTGCCCTCCCCGCTAAGTTTGAAAGGCATTTGAGAGGGAGACTAAGGAGAAAAAAATAAAGTAATTTAGGGAGGTTTTCTTCACATTTTTATTACACCAAGGCAGTAGTTTCTAAAATGGGAACAAATACTGGTCTTTTTACAGTTATATTTGAGTCTGAAAGCAAATTTCTGCTCCATCTTTCCATAGTGATGGAAGGAACTAAAAGATCCCTGTGCCTGGCTGTGCACAATTAAATGATCTGGGGACAGGAGTCAAACTGATTTATAAATTCTCCCAGATTCAGCCTGGCCAATACAATCCCAGAGGGAAAACCTTTATCCATGAAATCATCTTACATGTACCATCTAATTTCAGACTGAGACTTTAAAATTTCCCATAATCCACAAAATTTGAATCTGCAAGATGTAACAGTTTCACTGTGAAGGATGTGAAGGATGAAGTTGCACTTTCAGGAGGGGAGTGGCAGGTGTTGTGTGTTGGGTTTGTGGTATCATATTAGTAGATTTAATCTCTGGAAAAATCAAGAGACAACTAAATATGTAGCAAGGTGCTCCTTTTTGTTTCTCCTTTTCTTAATCTTTCTGAGTGGATTCTATTGACTTCTGCTTTACTGGGAAAAAAACCACTACAGATAATTTATTTTTTCATGAAATTCCCAGGAATCACACAATAAAAATTAGCTGAAGAAATTGATGGTGATAAAGTAGGATGCTGTAACAATATATGTCTCAAAATGCAACCTACAACAGTAAAAAAAATATATTTTTACTGATGAAATATCTTTAGAAAATTAACAGATTACTGGTTTACATGTGAGTATTTGCATGGGTGTAGGCTTAGAGTGATTCAGTTTTATGTTTTCTTACCATCAACCTTGTGGAGGTTCAGTGAGAGTCTCCAATATCTGTGTCTTACTCAGGGGACACAGTGGCTAGTGGTTTAGGTCTGTATGAGTCTGAAAATTTATATAACACATTTACAGACTTTAAGAAAAAAAATTCTTTAATATGCAGCATATATTTACACAAAGTGGGATGGGAAACCCTGCATCAGCCTGGATAAGCACAGCATGCTCATCTGACTGTAATTTCACCATGAAAAATCCTTAGGATGATGAAAAGGGATGAAGAGAGACATTGAAGATCAATCAAACCCCCATGTTTCCTACATTCTGCTTTAAGATCTATTAAGATTTAAATGATAAAGGCTCCATACACCTTTACATCTCTCTTAAATTTAACATCAAATAAGTTGCATTCAAATAAATACATATCTAAAGTTCTTTTGACCTATTTCACTTGTTTCCAAGGAATTAGTCATAGAATTTCAAGATGGCAATACCTGACCATGTCCTGTTTTATTTCAGGATTTGTTTTTTGAGACTTCTTTCCAGAGTATTTTCAGACATGCCAGCGCAAAATTCTTTTTCTCCTCCTCCTCCTCCCAAAGATCCTAATTTGAAAAATTTCAAGGTACAAAGTGTAATTGCTTTCACACAAATTCTGTCACAGAGACATGGACTGTAACCCCTTTTTCATGATTCTTTTAAAAGCAAAGAAATTTTTAAAAGGACTGATTTGTGCAAAAATTCAAATCCCAACCCTAGAATTTTGAAATAGTGACCCAAGTCCCCTTCAGTCATGAGAGATGCTTTCAGCTTCTTCAGGCTGAGGTGATGGAAGTTTACTCGTGAAAGAGAAAGAATAGGTAGAAGTGGATAATTAAAAACAAGAAAGAACATAAAAAAGAAATAAAGAAAGAGAAAAGGCAACCTGCAAGTTCTTATCCAACACAGTTTTTGTGACTCCAGGAAATACCTGTGGTTTATGAACTTGTATCACTCCTTCCTGCAGATACTTCTTTCATTTGCCCATGCAAAATAGAAGCTCAGATGTAAACTGTGTTTTTTTCCCAAAATCGCTTTACAAAGTCACTGCTGTGGGTAAAAGGAAAAAGATTATTTCTATGAGCAGAAGCACTTGAAGATGCACACACTGAGAAAAGCTAAAATCTCTTCCTGTGAACTGGTGACTCATGTTCAGTGTACAATAAAGCTGATGTTTGAGCTACCTGCAGCATTCCCTGTGCCCTCAGGCAGGGAATTTTTCCACTAATCCACACAAACACAAACCTGTGGTTCAAACTGCTCCCAGTGACAGGGATCTCCCACAGCGTTTGTGGGATTTTTGAGACATCACTGCCAGTGAAGGGAGACCATAAATCTTTGCCTTTTGCTCTCCAAATACAGAAAATTGTGTGAGCACCTAAATCAGTTTAGATCAGGGCACTAGGGAAAGCTGGAGGAGCTTTTCTTCTCAGGACAAAGAAATGAGCACTGAAAGATCCCAGAGCTGTGTGTGCCCTCAGCAGATCTACAGCTCTGAGAGATCGGGGGAACCTCAGGGGCACGTGGGCTCCACGCACCCCGATGACTAAGTCCAGTGATCTGAATTTATTCCACAGTTATGGACCAAATAATGGACCTTCCTTACAGCCTCAGGGCCTAATTAATATTGAAACTTGTGCATGACAATGAGCAGAGTGTCTGGGAGCTCCTGCGGGTGCCGGGCCCGGGGCTGTGTAACCCCAGTGCTGCTGGAAGCTGAGGAAACCAGGGTTTAACAGAGCCACACTGGGCTTCCACACAGCCAAAACCCAACCCAAACCAAATATAAACCCTCCAAAAACTCTATCTGCGTTCATATGTATACTGTGTATGTATATTCATGTAAAATCATAGATCCATTAAGGTTGGAAAAGCCCTCTAGGATCATCCAGTGATCCTAGAACCATTCCTCCAGCACAGCTAAAGCCAGCACTGACCCACAGCCCCAAGTGCTACATCCACACATTTTTTGAACACAGGGGTGGTGAGCCCACCACTTCCCTGGGCAGCCTGTTCCAATACCTGACAACCCTTTTGGTGAAGACTTTTTCCCCCAGTATCCAACCTAAACCTGCCCTGGCCCACCTTGAGGCTGTTCCCTCTCCTCCTATCCCTGTTCCCTGGAAGCAGAGCCCAAACCCCCGGCTGTCCCCTCCTGTCAGGAGCTGTGCAGAGCCAGAAATTCCCCCTGAGCCTCCTTTGCTCCAGCCTGAGCCCTTTCCCAGCTCCCTCAGCTGCTCCTGGGGCTCCAGAGCCTTCCCCAGTCCCGTTCCCTTCCCTGGACAGCTCCAGCCCCTCAATGTCTAATACAATCCCCCCCTCCCCCCCAGATACAGATATATAGATAGATATAAATTAATTCAGGCATTAGGATCTGCAGAGATCTTAAAAAACTCAGTATATCCCTTCCAAAAGTTCTTACGTGACATTCGTGCAATATTCCAGCTAAATAAATATAGTACTTTCTTCCTGGGGAGTAGATTTCTGCTTTGTCAGATTTTTGGTCATTTCTCTGTATCCTGGAAATATTTGTACAGGCACACCCAGAGTACACATAATTTAAAATAGTCACAGTTACAGAAAAATATCCAAAGAGATCATGCAATATTAAGATTTAAAAATGGATTTTTGTTTTCATTTATCCTCCTGCAAGTATGCAAATCTATAGTTCAGTGAGGAAACAGAGCCATAAACATAATTTAATATGACCTCAAAGCAGGCCAAGAACTTTTTTAAAAATAATTTCTGCATGAAATATTTCAGGAAAAGAAAATAATAGATCAAACACATCCTCCTAGCAGAGTCATTACCTTTAAATATTCTAGGAGGTTTTGGAAACACTACTTTATCTCTCTTTCTTCCTTGTGTTTAATTTTTAGTGAGCTGGGATAAAACAGGTATGTATAAACATTTCACATTCTGCAGTGATTCCACTCTTTTCAATCCCATTATTATGCAGGAATTACCAAATGACACTGGAACTTTGAAATTTTGCCCAAAGGGAGAAGATAAGATTGGGTAACACCTACTCACCTATGACACCTCACCTAACATTATCAAAAGAAGGAAACATTCATCAAGTAATTAAATATTTATTCCTTTAAAGGTATAACTAGAGCACAGAAATACATTTCTACCTCCCACAGCTTTTATCAAGCTGTCAAGTTCTCCATAACTTGGTGTTAACTGAGTCATAAAGGGAAAAACATCTAAAGCAGGAGAAATGTGTGAACCCTTGCTTGAGGATGCACTTGGTCATTCAGTGAGAAACAGGAAAAAATCTTGGTTATTCCTGATCTCTGCAGGTGCAGCTCAGCAGCAAGATCAGGGTGTGCACAACTTCCAAACAGGCATCTGAATTCCCTGCTAGGATGATGTGGGATAATGTGCCTGCCCTTGGACACAGCTCCAGACCTGACCTTGCACTTCTGAGCAAACTCCTGCTGAAGTTTCAACCAAAAAACTTTTATTCTTTTAGTCTCTTCCGGCTTCCTTCCTTCTCCACACACATATTCATCTTACAAAATAACTGAACAGCCCAGTCTGGTCTGAGGGGTTGTTTATAAAACAACTGACTGTATTTATAAAAAGAGTGAAAGGAGATACATTGACTTATTTCCATTATAAGCCTTTAATTCAGATTCATACCAGGGGATTCATTTTTAAAAATCCCAAACCTACTAATTTTTTGCTTGAAAATCTGACTGAAATCTGCATTTCTATATGCAGAAATGTCATTTAAGTCTATGAATATCCATCCTCTGTATTAAAATCGAGTTTCAGAGAGACTCAGGAACCTTGTTTGGCCAGCTGTCTTTGAGATACAGAACAAAGCACCAGATATAAATATATCCACAAGGTATTTTTGTTTTCACGGGACTGTTTCCCTCTGAGTCTCCACACCTTGGTCCACCTCTTTCTAAGGTGTAAAAGATCCAAACTATTGATCAGCATTTCTCACTCTGAGGGCAGTGTAGCAGGAAAATACTGGATCAAAGGGAATCTCTGCAGATGCTCTATCCTCTGCTCCCTTATTGTCAAAGCATTTTTTCAGCTTTAAACATATGAAAGCTATCATTCATATGGAGCCAAGCACTTAAACTCATGTGTGAATTTAATAATGAGATGGAGTTCATTAGGAATTAAGGATTAAAAATGCTATGTCTGAGTAACAGACTAAGTTATTTTGCTACACTTCTGTTGCTAGTGGACATGAAATAGCAGAGTGGATTCAAATCACAACAGTGAGGTTTGATCCCAGTGAGGCAGAAGCCTTTATTTGGGGGTTTGCAACCCTTTTTATAAAGTGTTCCTATACAGGTTAACGTGACTGGCTGAAGGAAGCACCTCTCTGGTGCCATGGGTGGAACAAGAGAAAAACACATTCAGAACATGAGTGTGACATTGTTTTGAGAATTAAAGCCTATTTACAAAAAACAGTCCTTGAAAGAGAAAGTTTCCCAAAAGATTTTCCCTTGGGAGCAGATCAGCCCCTTACAGGCTGAAAACTCTCTCAGGCTCAGAGAATCATGTCCACACACTTCAAACCTCCATTCCTATGTAAATATTCCAAATCCATATTTAGTGATGTTAACTCTTCACTTTCAGATTCTCAATTTAATAAATAAAGGGAAAAAAAGATTAGGAAAATTATTTTGAAAGGTATCTACAGGCTTTCTATGTTCTCATCTCAATTCAGGAACTGTCTCCTTGCTGAAGATGTGTATTATAAACTGAAATAAACTTCATGGCCATTTTCATGTGGTTTATCAGTAAGGGAAAGTCAAAATGGGAAGTTCATAAAAAAGGAAGTTTATCAAAATGGAAAACCAAAAATTTTCTCTAGCCTTCTTATGGCCACAGGTTAAAAGGCAGAGACACTTCTCACTGACTTGGGTAACTCAGGTGTCTAATTCTTACAGAGAAAATACAATGCCTGGCATGTGAATAACAAGCAGAGTGACCACAGAGTTTAAAACCACACTGATCTTCAAAACAGTCATCTGTTGTATATTTATCAGGTGGAAACAAATTATTTAAAAATAACTAAGTTCTGTCGTTAAGAAATATATAAATATATAAATTTCTCTTGCATTCTAGGTACGACTTGAACATTTTGCAAGCTGTAGGTCCACAGGCAGATGTGTGATACCCACATATTTTGGATGAGAAGCATGGTGATAGTTATGAGAAGGGGGTGCAGATTTCTGAGCAAAAATGTGGAGTTTTCATTTTTCAATGGACTGTCTCTAGAGAACATTTACAAAATCCACATTATTTTTTTATGTCTACCCTTTATACTACACTCAAAATTCTGTTAGATCTGTAAGATTTGAAAGATTTCAAGATGGAAAGTCTGTGGGGTGAATTCCTGATCAGTGCAGTTAATGGAGTTATCATTGTGGCAATTGTGACGATGAAAATGAATTTCACAATTTACTTTTTTTTTAAGAAAAAAAATAAAATTAAATATTTAACTTGCTGTTTGATAGTTCACTTTGTAACACTGGATTTTTGAGTTCTAAGGGCCAGTGATTACTTTTTGCTTTTTTAGGAATTTCATAGAATCACAGAATGGTGTGAGTTGGAAGGGACCTTAAAGACCATACAGCTCAAAACTGTCAGTGCTTTACCTGATTCCGTCTCTCCTTGCATGACAGCAATTCCAGATTTTGTAATGCTTCTCCTGTTTCCATGTACTTTTCCATCCCTTGTTTCAGATGAGTGGATAAAAACTGCATGAACAATTCAAACACAGGCATCCAATATTTTCCTGTCTCAAACCTCTCCTCATCCTGTTGGCTTTACCACGTGAGCTGGGCACTGAACTGGCACATCCTTCTTGCCTCTTGGCTCATTTTTTTTCATGAGCATTACTTTATCATTTATCAACACTAAATTTTATTTTGTGACCACGAACATATTTAGAGCATAGATGGACAAAAAGCAAATAATCCATCCAAAAGCAGGACTCTAATGGCCCTGGACTAAGTTGCCCAAAATCACTCAGGATCCTTCCCTCGCTGACTTTGATTTTCCTGGAGCATTTCATAGACAGGCACTACTCTGAGTGAGTGATCCCAGATTCCTTTCACTGTGGAGACCCCAGCACTGCAGAGTCCACATGCTCACAGACCCTATTAGACCATGTGCTTTCCTCTAAACTTTTCCACATTTGAGATGCCTTTTAGAGCAGCAACATAATTTTAAAGCAACCATTGAGTTAATCCATCAGAGTTGTAGAGGGAAACACTTCTGAAGAAGAGCTATTACTTTTATTCATGGCAAATTTCCTGTTTTCCTTTCTCATGCAGCATGCCAGGACATTTTTACTTGTCTGTTGTTTGCTATTTTTGTCCTTAGACTCTGTATCTGTCTGTGTCTCTACAATCTCATTTGTAAAGATCCCAATTACTTTTAGAGGGTTAATTGTTACCATAAGCAATATCAGTCTGTGTCAGACTCTAGGGCTTTGTAGGGAAAGCTCTGCAAGGACTTCCCCAAATCTCATATATTTTGGTCATGTCTACACTCTGCAGCTCTGATTGGGGAACTGCTTTTATTACACAGTACAACTAAACAAAGCAAAAATAGTAAATTCCTAAAAGACCTCTGAGAGTACAGTTCTTTACATAGACTGTGTAGGAGGGCAATAGAACAAAATTTGGTGCTTTGCTATTCTGAGGAATAATCAGTGTATCTGAGACAACATCCAAACATCTCTCAAAAACTCTGAAAAGGCTACACTTCTCACTACTGGTTTAAATCAGTGTTTATCACAGTGTTTCAAGTCCCCTGTGAGGCCATGATGTTCCCTTACCTTGATAGTATCTAATTATAAGGGAAATTAATAGATGCTCATTGTTTTTCTTTTATATATACACCCAGACTTTTTGATAATGATAATGCAGGCCCTGTAATTAAGTAACTGTTGGTGTTAAAAGGGAATAAAAGAAAGTAGTTATTTGTGCAGTGGACTTTGTACAGGTCTGTAGAGTGTGGCACAAGAGATGATTCCAAGGTTTTGAAGTGCCATTCTTACAAGTGAATAAATTATCTTTATGATTGTTCTGAGGTGTTGCATTTAACAATGATTTAAACAAATCATTTCATCCCACACGGCACATAAGTATTGGGGGTTAAATCTGTCTCAGATTTACATTCTGGTTCTGACCCACTGACCACGTGTGACTTATTCTGCTTATTAAAAAATGAGAAAATTCACAAAAATTAAGATAAAAAAGGAAGGATGAGGCAGAATTAGTAACTTTATACATCAGCTATGATTCAGGAGGTACCAGTCCATTCAAGGAGACAAGCCAGATTGAGGATTCCAAGGTTAAATGAGTTTATTGAGTTAGTGGTTACAATGGTATGTCAGATACCTGTAATCCAAGCTACACCTACATATTTGCCTCTAAATTCTCACACTGTCAGTTTCCGTGTCTCTAAACATTCCACCACCAGGTCTTCTATTACTAATATAATAATAATAATAATAATAATCAGAATAATAATAATCAGAATATAAAAGGCAATGTCAATCACCATATTGTGCTTCATACTCCACCATAAGGAATTCAATTGGCAAAAGTAAACCTCTGGTCATATTAATGGGATTAATTGAAATGTGAGCAATCATAACACTACTAGAATATAAAGAACAAAATCTGGTTCAAAAGTAGCGTTTTTAAGATGAATTAGTTTGAATCTGTTTTAAAAATTCACATACTATAATGAAGATGACTTAAAAGTTATATCATTTAATTATTGGGCCACACATTGAAGCATATTGGCTAGTACATTTTTGCACTGCAACAGAAGCAATACAAGCTTTATGGTCTACCATTACAATTCCTTTTTTTTTTTTTTCACTTAATATACCTGCCAACCTAATGTTTCTTGCATGCATAAAAATTTTGGGGTTTCAACTTGAATTTATCATTTATTCCACATGTATACCCCCGTGATGCAAATTCTTTGGCCAATTTAATGCTATAGTTTAGTTTAAAAAGGAAGCTTGGACTTAAGTCCCCTTAACATCAGAAGGCAATGCCTTGAATTTTGGGCACTGCAGAGTTATTTACTGGACTGGAGTCTCAGGTTGCATGCACATTGTCCCTTTGTCCCCCCACCCCATGCCAGACGCACACAAGTTGGCAGGTAGGCATACAAAAAAGAATATAAAACCCTCCTGGTAAAGCTCAGTGGTTTAGAATGAATCCATAGCTTTAAATTCACTTAAGGCCTGTACAGGGGAAATATGTTTCTTCTGGGACCCTCTCCTCACTCTTGTCTGGTATTCTTCTGGTTTTTCTCTCTTTACTAGAGGTTTCTTCTCGGGGGCCTTCATCTTCCAAGATACAACTGGAGAGTTCACTGCAGCAGTGCCATAGACCTTCTGATATTTAGTAGAAGCCACATATGATGCTTTCACTGTAAGGACCACAGCGTTCATCAGGTTTTTAGCTGCCTGGATGAGAGAAGTGGCACTGTCCAGCTACAAACAGAAAACAAAATGAAATATAGCAAGGTTACTCCAACACAAAATACAGCAAGGTCATTCCACGGCTGGATCACGGGGCCATTTCCTGACTGGAGCTTGGATCCTCCCAGACCTCATTAAAGATGGAACAAATCCTCTTCCTCGGGGTACCTTGGAGTATCCAGCACTGGCAATGTCAGGCACTGAACTGTAAAGGTAAGACTGTGGTACCTCACATTAAATTTTTTTTTTAATAAGTTAAAGCTTGTGTTGTCTTTGAGTTGTTTTTCTGTTTGTGGTTTTTTTTTTTTTTTTGGTTGTTAATTCTTTTTCTACAGTTTAAGACATTTTCTGTTTTCTCACAAAGCCCCCTTTACTTCTCACTTGAATCTAAAAATTTACTGTTACACATTAACTGCAAAACAGGTCAACAGGGATTTTTCCCAAGTGTTCCAGTTTATTCTAATTATTCCTGTTACGCCCAGGATAACACCCTCAGTGGTGTCTATGGGAACAGTGTGAGGCCAGCACTGAGCCTTTTAGAGAATCCCATCTGAAAAGATGAAAGGAGGTTCTGAAACCCCTACAGAAATGAAGAGATGAGACTGTTAACTGCAGGTTTTGGCAGCTCCTGCAATGTGTGAGTTACTCATGGTCTCAAGGAATGTTCCTTTGTGGTTACCAGGCTTTTTGTACCTTTGTGCTTCTCCCATGCACGAACCTGCCTGAGGTTCTTGGGTGTCCTCGGGATGTAAGAGCCCTTAAGGACTTGCTGAGCTTCAAAACACTGGGACTTCCAGTCAGCAAGCTTCCATCATACACTGAAGTGAAGCACAAACCCCTGGTCAAAATTTCCAAAAGGATTTCAGCATATAATGGGGACTTCCAAGGCAACGTCTCAATGTTCCATGTTGTGAATCAGACACTCGCCAGATCCAAGTGGACATTCTCAAAGTAATGGGTCCTAAAAATCTGCTCCTAAGGACTGCAGCAAGCCAGGTTACTACTTCTGATGTTCATTATCTCTTTCCTGAAATATTGAAGAGTGGGATACAGACTTTTTGTGATAAAGCCTTTCAGATATACCATGGAAGCTGCTCCAATTACTTATGTCTTTCCCAGAGTGTAGGAATGATATGGGATGTAGTATTACTTTACCTCTTTGATTCCACCCCACACGTTCAGTAAGTTTTTGGCTATTTTTAATTGGTACAAATGGCCTGTGTAACTCCAAACCTTTCCTGCTCCCTATTTTGGGAGCACATGGCTCTGTAATATAAATTCTAAGCAAGGACAAACAGTCATAAGGCAAAAACAAAAGCCACACCATACTTCACCTCAAGCATTTTGAATCATTAACAGAAGACTTCAGGAGAAATCTCCTGAAGCGTCAGTGACTGATGTGAACAAAAGTAGACATTACAGAAAGCCTGTATTTGAAACCACATTAATCTATACTTACCTGGGGTGTTTTATTTCCTCTGCTCTGGCCTTAAACTCATTATGGTTCATCAAATACATAAACAGCTACATACAGTAAGATGAAAACCCAAAAAATAGCATTTTAATGACATTCACGTATGCGCTGCCATTCTCTGAAATGCACAGTTAATTGCCTGCCCCTAGTAAATATTTTTCTTTGGGACTAATTTGTATTTCTGTAAGTAAAAGAAACGAAGTTAAAATATGGAAAATTACATTACATGCCAGAAACATGACTGTTCAATAGGGAGTAATGAAATATAATCCAGTCTAGTGTTATTCTATAACCACACTGCTGCATGATTTATAAGGCAATCTGTATGTTTGTTGGCAAATAACAGATCACACTCTATTAAATTAGGATATTCTAATTTACTGCAGAGATCTACAATCAAGCATTATTCATTGTTAAATGATTCTTTTTGAAACACTGGTGGATTGATATTGAATATAAAGTGATACCATCAAATAGTGTTTACTTCATAATCAGTGTGGATAAACTGACTGGATTGAGCCTCTGTTGCACATTCCTGAATGAATTCTGGTTGCTGAAGGTTTCCCACAGCTTCACATTCTCCACCATGAAAAGCTGTTTTACATATATTAAGAAACAGAATAATTAAAGGAAGCATTTTAAAATGAGGGGGCACCAAAATTAGATGCTCAAGCGCATACACAGAGTTCAATCTCCACCTCTGAACGCAGCAATCAGTAATTTTATGGACTGTAGTGATAAGGGCATGCAGAATCTTGCACTTCTTCAAGATCAGGGACAGGCTGCAACGACACCTTTCAGGAAGCCACATTTTGTATTTTGATGCCATTTTGACTCTCTTCAGTTTCCATATGCTGTTAGAGTCGATAAGAGCTCCCTGCTTTCACCATTATTAATCACATTTTAAAATGCAGATACCCAATCTTTGATCCTAATATCCACTTATCTTGTAAAACACTTCCTAGTCTTGGAACCAGAAAAGAGACATAAAACCCCATCACAGGCTGTGAGTGTTCTCCAGAATCTGCTGGTGGTCATTCCATGCATCCAATTTGGCCACCCAAGCACTTCCCGTGATTTCCTGGCTTGCATCACGGCTCAGTAAAGCAGAATTAAGCTGAATGAACATCATTCCAATTAACATTTACACCTTCCTCCACCACCCTGTTTGCTCCAGCTCTAAGCTGAGCTTTGCCACACTGGCACAAAGCTGGAATGAGGCAGCAGTGAATCAAGCCCTGAGCGTGTGAATTCCTTACAAAACACGGGCACAGAAACATATGCACTTTCCCAAATGTTATGTTAATAATAAAAAAAATCATAGGAAGGAAAATTAACATCTCAAATAAAAGCAGCACTAGGAATTTTACTTCACATACAGAAGGCAATCTTTACTCCTTGCAATATCCACAGAATTTTAGCCATGATGGATTTTGGTCCTACCAGCCAGCAAAGCCTTTGACTTACTGCACAAAGTCATGGTGTTCTGCTGCTTAGACCTCTTTAAAAATATGCTTGCCTGCTTTTAGGGGAAAAAAAAAGCTCTCTCAACCATAAAAGATAAACTTAGCTTACTGTCCCACAAAACTCTAAGAACAGTGAATGCTGAAGTATATTCAACATTCATAAAGAACCTAAGAAAAACTGCACTGGACCTGGTCACTTAGAATAACTAAGGCTGGAAAATATCTGAGAGTAATAGAATTTCAGGGTTTTCTTCCCTCTAGAGAAAATCCTTCAGGTTTTGAGGGGGTTTTGAGCTGCTTATCAGCTGTTCTGCAGTTTTCCAGTGCTATTTGTAGAATTTTCCAGAATCTTGAGATAATCAAGATTTCTTGCATTTACATATACACAGAATCTAAGTAACAAAAAACAGCAATAGCAAAATAGCTGAAGAAATGTAGGGAATAAAGCTGGAAATGTTTGTCCTTAACAGTAAAGAATAGAAAAGAGATTTCTCCCTGCACGGACACACTGCTGTAATAGGGAAGAATTATACTTTATGTTTTAAAAAGGAGAAAATCTCACTTCTAAGGATGTCTTCATATTTATAATAATAAATATGCATAAAAAGGTAAGGGACATTGAGGAAAAAATAAAATCTATTTCCAGTGAGAAAGGATACAGACTGGGTAGTTTTAAAAGAGCTGGTTACTTAAGAATATTCTATATCATTATTGCTAATTTTAATAAACCTTGAAAAGTGGGTGAAGACATCAAAAGAATTGTAGATAGTTTCTAGTCTCAAAATATTTGAGCAATGAAAATAAAATGACCTGTGAAATTATAGGCCAGCTCAGCTGACAGCACTCTCAAATTAAATGATGCAATGCCTGTGACTGACTCCGTAAATAGAGGAAAGAAATACAATTAATGGTAAGCAAAGGGATGTGTGGGTTAAAATATTTTTGAAGTAACCTACATCATATTTTGGTATGATTAAACTTTGAATTGCTTAAAATAATGCTGTGGGTATAACTGGATCTTTGAAAGGTTTTTTGCTCAGTAATACATGGCAGTTTGATTAAAAACTCAGTTGACACAAAATCAACAAGACACATACACAGAAGGATTCCAGATTCTCCAGCAGCTGCTTCCAGAAGTACATACATACACACACACACACACACACACAAATCTGTGCTCAAAACAGTGAATTTTGCAGTGGGGTCTTGAAGAAACCATTTTGAGACCTCACAATATTAATATTTCTACTGAAAACTTGGAAAAGAAGTCACTCATTTGAAGAAATTTGCAGGTAACAATTGGGAAAGTGTCAAGTCAGAAGGCAGAAGGCAAGTGATTGATATCTAATTAGCTGCTAAAAGCCACAAATATAGATTTAATTTTGGCCAGACCCACAGCAGATGATACCTAATTACACAATAAGGAACTTTAGTCCCTGCAGGATCCCAGGCAATCACTCCTTGAGTACACAAAAAGGAGGAGACTGATGAAATAGGTTCAATTATCATATTCAGTTCATCATCTGCCCACAGTTTTGGGATACTGAGTCCTCTTCTCAATGCAAGAACAATACTGAGGAACTGGGAAAACTTAAAGAAACTCAGTAGCAAAAAACCATATTTTATGGGAAAAACTCAGCCAACTATATTTTTCCCACTTTCAAATGAATGACTAAGAAATAAGTTGACTGAAATCAGGAAGTACATGGTAACAAAGCTGATTATCTTTCAAGTTCCACAGGCTAGACAAACATAGAATGAAACTTAAAGGCTGAGAGGTGAAGCAGGTCATTTTAGTTATTAATTACCTGAAATTATTTATTTAGCAGTTACATTAATTATATTAATAAACCAAAAGAACTCATGAAATATTGATTCCATTTCTTGAAATTGTGAAGTCAATATTGGATGGTTTTGCTTAATATCTATTAACTATTGGGCATTTTTAGTGCACATCAATTCAGGGAGCCTGTGCATCAGTTTTGCAGGAAGGCAGCTTAGATGATAACAACAGCCCCTACTCACCTTGAAAGGTATGAAAACAAAAAGCCAGTATTAGGAGCTATTGATAAATAGAGTTTGGTCTGGTTCACTTTGTACAGACTGGGAAGAGCAAATGCAATTTATTTTACACATTGAAACAGAACCTGTAGCTCTTCAAATACCCTTGGCTAAGACTTGATTTGTACACTTTTAGCAGGTGACGTAGGCACTGCCAAGCTCTCAAGGCTTTCTGTGAATTCTGGGTGAATTCCTTGCTTGTCCTTCTTTCCAAAGGAAGTTCCTACTTTTCTGGACAATGTACGGTTGCTTTTATCACACTCCAAAATTCAATCAACAGTCTGCAGAGAAATTAAGGCTACAATTATGCAATTATGAACCTGGATGGTGAATCAGGAGTACAGATTTCTCAGGCTGTATTCGTATGCAACAGAACATTTTCCTCTCAGCTGCGCTCAACAGTGAATCCATTCCTACATACGCAAGAGGTATGCAAGAAAAAGATCTTATTTATAAAATTACACCTTACATTTCTGTGGCACATTTCATGCATAAAACATGACCCTGTTAGAGAGAGCCAATGCAAGAATGGCCTGTTTGCTATTCAGATGCTCTCCTCCCTGTGGAAGGAGACATCTGCTCTTTATCAGCGCTACTGTGCAATGGCCGAGGCTCTGTTTTAGTCACTTCAAAATGCTCATAGGGCTCTTGCTAGCTACAGTCTATTTTGAGAAAACTATCCTTTATACCTGAAAATCTCTCTCAAAAGAAGTCTTTATCTGAAATGTAATGTGGTCACAATAATGTTGAAAATGGACCTGTAGCTACACAGAGAAGATTGTATTGTACTTGTCCTTTCCTAGCTATTTGTTTTCACATTTGACTGCAATTAACTTACTCCTTTATAGATGATGAATATTTAATTCATTCTGGGGGTAGTTGTGTTTTATAGGTGCCCAATCCACTGAATAACCACCCTCATCTGCATTTTTTCAATTACAGGTAAGGAACCCAAGGGAATCCCAAGCCCATTTGGTTGTATAAAACAAAGGCTGCCACATCCAAGGACAGCAGAAAGCACAAAAATACAGCAACAACTGTGGGTATCTTCTGTCTTCTATGGACTATTGTCGTTTTAAAAGACATTACCAGCTGCTGTATGCTAATTTGAAAAAGCAGAAGCAAATAAAAATACTCCCAGAACTGACATTCCCGGTAAAAAATAAACAGGCATAATAGAAATGCATTTCTACAATGGCTTTGCTGATTCCAAGTAAATATTTTAGTATTTTAGAAGCAAAAGGATAAATTACATAATGATATCCTAATTCATTTGCTTTGAGAAGAACACTTAATGTGAAAGCTCATATTTTAACAACTGAAATGGTGAAATGACAAAAAGACAATTGGAAACACCTGAAAGTTAACTAATTACCTAATTACCTAATTATTTTAATGGAAAATAATTACTACTGTTGTCTTTCCAGCCTGCAGGTCCCAAAGGTGAAAAATAAATTTTTGAATTTTTGATAAATATGAGGTTTTTTTCTATTCAATAAATGCATTTAGAGTGAATAAATTATTTCTCCAATACTATTGCAATGAAAAAGAAATTAGAATTTTTCTTGTAGTTACCAAATAAAACATAGGTTATTTCCTCAGTATTTAACATCTAATTAATATCTCGTTGCATTCCTTTCAGAATTTAATGGGGGAAATCATTTTGACCCATAACAATAAAAATCTCTCAGAAACGTTTAATTTCCTTTTTTTTTGGCTCATTATCTGCCATTTCACAGGAGGAAAAACATGCCAAACCAGTACAATTCTCACCACTCAGAAACTCTGTAAGGACAAACAATCCTACACAGCATTGAATTTCTAAAATTCAATTGCTTCAGCAGGCTTTCCCATGCTACAGCACTTCCTCAGAACTTTCAGAGCCTGTTGCTGAATTAAAGGATTTCACAACAATCTGAATGCCAAAATATCTGGAAAAACTCTGCAGGACAAGGCAGAAATCCTTTGTGAATAAAGCTAAAGTTTTGTAGATGGGGACAGGATTTCACTCTACAAATTTGGCTGCTTAAACCACACATTTTCTTTGCTGAGGTTGAATGTAGAGGAAGAAACACTTTCTCCATCAACCCACAAGTGAGAAACACGGGAATGAGTCTTCTGCCACGGTGACTTGAGGGCTTTTTCTTCCAAATCTTCCTCATTCTGCACAGAACAAAAACCTGGAGGGTGATGCCAGTGTGGAATGTCCTGGACAAAGAGCAGGATTGTCTAATGGCCATCACAATTCCAGCACCACCTGAAGCAAACTTGGCACAATCACATTTACAGCTTCAAAGGCATTCTGCCCCATGGAATTTGCTCAGAGTTCTTGGATAATTAACATGAAATATAGTTTTGTATGACTGATTTAAATCTAATATTCAACAAGATAAAACGTCTGCAGCAAGATGAAGTCCAAACTCTGTCTGATGGGAGAAGCAAACTCCAACTGTAACTAAAACTTTTTTAAATTGCCAGGAGGACTTTTGAAGAAAATTAGAGTAGGAAGTCTGTCAAAACTCAGTATCAGGCCCAATAAAAAAACAATTTACACTAATTTACACAGGGATTCACGTGCCTGAAACCTACCCAAGACACAATATTTTCTGAACTTGATGTCACAGAAAAGCACAGGCATGTCTCTGTTAAAAACATCAGTACACATTTCCATTATCATATCCAATTACAGCTAAATCTGAAAAAAAGAGGAAATAGAGGATATCTAACTAATCTGTGCTACTGATCTCCTTGCTCCCAAGTAGAGTTCTGACTTGGAACTTGAGGATAGAAACACATTTTAAAAACCTAAAATAGTCTAGCGCTGTTTCAAGCTGAGTTTTAGGAGCAAATCTTTTGCTCTTCATCTAAGGAACAGGTACAATAAAAAGAAAAAACATGTCTTCTAAGACTCTTACCTGAAAGGAGTCCAAACCATGTCTGGTTGGCTGTAAATTTTATTCAGTGATAAAATGCAGGAGGCTTTGGATACGAAAAAAATCAATAAAGCACAGAAACACTCTATGCTTTACACGAGTAAATGTGTTATCTCCTGCTATTCCTCCTGATTTTGTCTCAAAGAAAACAAAATGAAAAGCAGCATAAAGAAGGATTTAAGACTGCACTGCTGAAAAATGTGCTATTTCCCCAAATTCTTTTTTAATTTGTACAATTGTCAGAATGGTATCTGTATGTGATTTATCTCCATGTCTTCAGCTGTGAGGATCTGCCAATTTTTGTGGCAAATTTTGCCCCTTCAGCTGCTTTCCTATCTCTAAAATCATGCTTGCCAGGTCAGCACAGGGACACTTTGAAGATAAGTGCTCCACAGGCACAACTTTTCTCAATAAAGGGCTTGGAAACAATGCATCAAACACATCAGAATAAATAAAATAAAATCTTATTGCAGAATGGAAGATGATACCAGGACAAGCATTCCTTGCTTCCTAATGTTTGCCTGCTGTTGTTCATGTATATTTTATGTCTTGTAGTAGCAGATTAAGGCTTCAATCATTCAAGATATTGATAATTTTTGAGGTGCTAAAAGGGTTTTACTCCTTTGGAGCTGAGGGTCCTTCCAGTGTTGCTCAACTCAATCCATGAAAACATTCTTTGTTTGATTTCCTGAGCACTTTTCAGGACTTGTGCAGTGTGCAATGAAATAAAAAGAAAAAAATCAAAACTCCACAATAGTCTTCAAGGGAAAGCTCTATTTCAGTCAGACAGAGCTGGCTTTGTCATATAAAACAAATAATTTCTAATGGAAAATTCTATAATTTATACCAAATAAATTATTCATTATTAACTGTTCTATTTATTTGGCCAACTCAATCAATGGCTAAACAACATTCAGTAAGTAAGAAGAGTTCCCTACTAGAATACTGAACAAACAATTTGTAAATGCATCTGTTCATTACATTTTTAATTTTAGCTAACACTAAATGTCATAAAAAACCATTAAAACAGGTAACAATTACCTGTTCTTACTGCAAGCAAATGAAACCAGAACAAAACAGAAACATTTGTAAAGGCTCTTGCAATTCACGGGGAAAGAACAAGCAAAGATGACAGCAAATTGAGAATAAATTGTAATGAATAAAATCTTGCTCTGAATTCTAAGGACTCATTTTTATTACTCATGTTTTATTATGCAAATATTCTTTAAGGATGAAAAGATCCTTTTGAGGTCATCTAGTGCAATGCTCTGTTGAAAATCTGACTTCCATGAGGTTGTTCTAGATTTTGCTGAAGTTCTGGTATGTCCAAGGATGGATAATTTCCCATCTCTGGACTAGAGAACTCCATCCTACACTTGAATTTCACTACCCTGTAGTTAAAACTCTTTTAGCTCATATCTAGTTGGTATTTCCCACGTGAACACTTGTTTTTCCTGCTTTTCCTGTCCCTATGACCATGCAACTCTGCATCTGGTTCTTCTAAACCTTCCTCAGAGGTAGTTGTACACAAAAATATCTTCTCTGAGTCTTCTCTGTACACATGCAAATGTATCTATGACCTGTGTAGATGATGTTGGCAATCTCATTTTCACTGCTACAAGAACAAGTGTCCTACCAAACGGGAAAACAAATGAGTAATTGCAAAAAAGGAGGAAAAAATACCATTTTTGGACAATTTTTTAGTAACTCACTGAAATTGTTTAAGTCCAGTACTACCCTCTTCAGAAAATATTTATGTTGGGGATTATGAATTTACCTGGAGTCTCTTTTCCTTTGCAGTTCAGTACTTGAGGTAGTATTTTCCCTGAGCAACAAACGCAGAAGTACAGGTATTGTCAATGATTAAATAATCCAAACAGTTCCTGTACTTTTTACCTCAGGACATCCACAAAACAAATTAATTTAACCACATCTCCAAATTTTATCACTAATCCAGAATTTGCAAAAAGGAGATGAAGGTATAGACTTCAGAAGAATGATGAAATGAAAAGCATTTGCAGAGGCTCTTTTCTTATAAAGTTCTTATTTAAATAGCACACATTAGTCATGATTACCTACAGACTTGACTGCACTTAGTTGGCATCAGAAAAATTCAAACTGAGTGAGTTAAATATTAGTCATGAGCCACCATGACTGGTGTCACTTGAACCCCCAGAATTTTTTCAGATGCCTCTTACTGAGCAATTTCTCTAGGAATGAAAGCAGGAAAAATAGGGCTGTTCCTAAAATCCACTGATTTGGTGTGTTTGGTGACCGAGCCAGTGTTCAGAGTTTTCACTTCCACAAATTAGGTCTTATCCTGCACTCAACCTTCCTAATTCCAGGTTCTGGACCAAAAGATTCCAGACTCCTTTTGTGCTTGATGAAGCAGACCAGGAACCATGGAGCACTTGAGATCTTTCACTTTGAGGTTCTTCCTCTTGCAGATGGGCTAGAGCACTTTACCTTTTGAACTCAGTTTGGACACTCTAAACTGCACTCAAATCCTAAAGACAATGCAGTGATTCTGGGCAGGCGCTCAACACCTGCAAAAAAACCTCTCCGTGCATTTGACCTAGTGGTCCAAAAATTCAAACAACTTAATGAATGTTTCTGAGACTGTTTTCCTTAATTCTCTCTTGGTTCCCGAAAGTGTCAAATGGGTGAAACCCACAAACTACAAGACATAAAAATCTCTCCAACCTCCAGAAATGAAAGAGATCAGAGAATCAAGACATGAAATTTACATAAATAAATGCTCTTTAATGAGCAATTAAAAAATTTCTGTTCAGAAAAAAAATTAGGCATTGGATCAGTTCACAGAAAGTTGCATTTACTTACGTATCAATATAAACCCTCAAAAGATGCTCAAGGGTAAATTTTCTCACCCTGTACACACAGTTTAATTCACCTACTTATGCCTCTGTATTTCTTAAGGTATTACCAATCTAAGTTATCAGTGTCTACCTGAAATGAGAATCTCTGCCCTCTGGAGATGGTTCTTGAGTTCCACATCAAGGAAGGTTGGAGTGAACATCTCCGATGCAGATGTTTACACTTGGCTAGATGAGTCAGTGTTCACACAGCAAGAGAGATGAGAGCAAAAACCTCTTCATAATTCAATTAAAATCTTTCTGAATAATAAAATAATCAGTTTTCCTTACACCAGAGACCCACTCTCATCTTTTTGCACAGCTTGAGTGGGGCAACCTCCCACTGTTACTGCAGGATTGCTTTATAATTCTCTTTTTCAAACCATTCTTAACTCGGATGAAGCCTTTTTCCCATTTTTTTG